>RJWJ010008715.1:0-52440 GCA_004363605.1 Indri indri
CAACCTTTTATGTAATAGTCCATTTCTTCTTGTCTCTATGAAATCACATTTAAAGTACAAAGAAGTGAATGAAGTCAAAATGGAAAAAGTTGGCAGATTTTTACCAACCTTCACCTACTTAATAAAAAATGTCCCAGATCTTTAAAGCACTTTGGGACCAAGTTAATTGCACTCTCTAGGACAAATCATCCCAGGTGGATGGTTTTCTATTCTTGTCTCTCTGACTCTTAACCTAATATTTGGAGCATTTGCTCAATTTTCTAAAAATAAAAATATCTGTTACCTGCAACATGGCCAGGGAAGAACACAGGATTTGGATCCAAAGGATTTAAAATTGAGTTCTGGTTATGCCAACTTCCAGCTTCATACTCTTGGGTAAATGAAAAGATTTGAGTCTCTAGTCCTTGTCTAGAATATTAATAATGACTAATTTATGAGTTCATTGTTAGGAATAATTAGAGTAATGGATATGAAATTATTTGGTAAACTGTAAAGAAATTATAAAGTAATATATAAATATTAGTATTATATCATTAAGATTTTACCCATAGATGATATTTTTATATCATTTTATAGGATTTCAAAATTTCATTGATTTAGTCAGGTCATCATGGTTTTTAAAAAAATAAACTATACTTCATACTTCAGTGATCATAATCACTGGCATTTATAAGAATTTAAGAGGAAAACTGTTTAAATTGAGAGCTGGAGACTACTTAAAATTATAACACAGAACAAATGACTATGATTGACAAAATTCTGCCAGTAATTTATCTTTCTTCTAGGGAGAAATATGTGAATGTATGTGCATGTGTGTGTGTGTGATTTCATATACATATATGTGAAATAAAATAATAAAAGTCCTAACTTAACTCCGAAATGCATAACAACAACAACATCAACAGTCAATTGTTATCCTGACATGAGTAGAGCAGAGAAAGATTGGCAGGCACCAGAAATAACATAAATATTTATTTAGATGCTATTTTTATTAACCCGGTAGTGGAAAAGGCAAGGAACATATTTAGAGGATGTTAGTCTTGCTAACACTTCCTCTGTGTGAATAACCTATGCTACCTGTTTATGAGTGACTTAAAATTTTGAAATACAAGATAATTTTAAAAAGTTAATATTTTATGTTGTTTTCATTGCATATAAAGGATCTTTCATTTACAACACACACAGAAAAAGTATACAGTATTTTTCAATAGAAACTCTTTCTATCCACTCTAAATAAAAGTTGAAAAATATTTAAGGATTATCAGTTTGAAGGCATGTCATGGTATTATCCTTCTCGGGTTACCAAGAAGGAGCATCAGGTCACCTGACGGTCACCTGACCTCTGTAATATGCCTAAGTCACCATAACCCCACAGAACTATGTCCTTCTACTTTACTCAAACCTCAACTGCTTCTATGTCTGCACAGGTGGAGTCTGATGACAGTGAATCAGGGTAACCTTTAAGAAAAAAAGAGAAGTCACAGAAGGATGGCAGGTGGCCTGAGCATTGTGTGTGAAAGAGAGAAAGAGGACATTTGGGACAGGGGAAAGTAGGGAAAAGTCACGCAAAGCTGATTAGAATAAAGGTGTCTAAATATTAATGTCTGTCATATGTCAAAGACCGTGCATTATCTCTGACTTTTGCAACAACTCTCTAGGGAAAATATTATAAGCTCCATTTTATTGATAAGAAAATAGGCTCAGACAAACAACTGAATCTGTAATAAATAAATAGTCACTAAGTGTCTAGGCTAAGATTCAAACACCTGTCTGTTTGACCCTGAATGACTTTTTTCTCTCTCCCACCAAAGCAAGTTGGCTGTCTATATTTTGAGCTGCCCGTCTGTTTTGAATTGATGGTATTATGGCCAGATATCTAGCCTGTCCTGCCTGTTACTCCTTCTCTCTGCAGGATAATAGGAATTGAAACAATACTTAACTAACAACTATGTCGGTACCTAAAATACAACTTTGATAAAAGATTATTTGAAGAAAGTAACAACTTCCAAGTCTGTATCTTAGGACCAATAGGATCAAGCATATTCTAGGGAGACTGAGAAAGAGAGAGAATGAATGTGCTTATTAACTGACTTCCTAGAGATCCTAACACCACTTACCCATCCAGCTGCACAAAACCAGGAAGAGAAGAATAATTAGGCACAACTTTGAGGTTGATACTGCCAAATGACAGTATCAAGATCTCAGACCTGGGACATGAACTCCTCCTCCCCTGTAGCGAGAGCATCTGTGAAGAAATTAAGGAACTAGCCACGGGACTGGTCTGGGAAGACAGGAATAAAATCACCCTTCCCTATCAGGTTTACACGGTAGGTCCTATCTTCTCCCACAAAGTCTCGCCGCTACCTCCTGTTTCTCTGCAGTTGCTTTCGACCACACCTTTCAGCCTTACACTCGATAGCAAGATAGGGTCCCCAATAATAAGGGCCCTAGAGTGATGGACCTGATTTTCTTTCCTAGGATATAGAAAACCATGCTGACCATGCCTTGTGGATGCCCCTACTTGTCTTCCTCTGCTATGGCGTATATCAGCCTGCTCCTTCCTTTGAACTCTTTCCACTTGGGCTTTAAAGGTCCCACATCCTATAGATAACGGTCCTCCGCCCCCACCTCCCTGGGAGAGCCTGTCCATGACTCTGCACATGCCTGCATGTGTCTGTGTGTCACGTGTGAAGGAGGAGAACAGGTAAATGGCCAAATATTAACTGGGGCAAAGTAAGGCTGCCTCCCAGCTTGGTTACAACATAAAGGTTGCATAGCGCTCAGAAAACCTATGTGCCCCAGAACAGAATTGTAAGTAGACAAAGGGCTGAATCTAACTTAAAAAGAGGAAACAATAAAGAAATTAAGTTTTTATGTATGATTTCTAAATATAGTTATTGGGTGTTTGTTTTGTCTTTCTGTACTTAATTCAGGGAGAAGGATATATTGCATTGTTATGATAACAATTCAGGTGCAGACTGACAATTGAAAAACAAATTTCCATTTATTGTTTTGGGACTTTTTGATGAAGGCCAGTCTCACTGGAGATAAGTGATATCTCATTGTGGTTTTGATTTGCATTTCCCTGATGATTAGAGATGTTGAGCATTTTTTCATATGTTTTTCAGTCATTATTCTGTCTTCTTTTGAAAAGTTTCTGTTCAGGTCCTTTGCCCACTTTTTGATAGGGTTGTGGAACAGCATATGCATACACAAAGAGTGCAATGCTCACCATCCGGGGGATGGACACGCTTGAAGCTCAGACTTGGGGTGGGGGGGGCAAGGGCAGCATATGTAACCTAAACATCTGTACCCCCATAATATGCTGAAATTTAAAAAAAAAGAAAAAGAAAAACAAATTTCCAAAATTTTTCCACATAATTCATCAACCTTCTGCAACTTCCTCCATGCTATTTCTATTGCTTTCACCTTTTGAATATTCATTGTCAGAACAGCTAACCAGTAAGAGTTTTTTCTTATGTATTCACTCACCTGAAATATACATGCTGAGCTAAATAATTCCTGAAAGAGAAATGAGAAAAAAGAAAAGAACAAGACAGAACACCATAAAGTTTCCATAAAATGAATGTTACCATTTAAAATAAATTTTGTATGCTATGAAAGAGTTTTAAACAGTAGTTCAAAAAGAAAAGCAAGAGATTGGCTTGTAGAAAAAGGTGATCTTTTTCCATAACCAAGGAGATTCAATGATCTCCTTTGTTGTTTTCTAACAAAGTCTTTAAATATTACTGATATTTTGTACTTTAAAACACATAACTTAAACTTCAAAGCATCCTGAAGCCACTGTTCACATTATTCAAAACTTCACTAATTAGAAATAGATTAAATGTGGAAAATAATGGAGTCATTGTATTTTCCATATATGCAACATTAACAAAATATTACATAACATTGTGTAAAGGGACCACCTCTATGTTAAAGGCTAGGATGCCAGAACCCTGTAAAGACAGAGCCCCTGTACTCACAGGATGTGAAGATGTGTCTCAAGGCATTACAAGGGCAAGCCGTAGAGTGGCTTAAAACAGGGCCACTGCCTTATACCTTGGTTCTGTTCCTTTATCCCTATTCCAGAACTCTGCACACAATAAGCTCCCAGCTGTGTTTGTTCGTGATGGTGAGTGTTCCAAAAGCACATGTAACCAACCCTTCTAAATCGCTTTAAAGTTTGATATCCTCTTCTAACCCTTTTTTTGCAATATTTTGTCTAGCAAGCTCTTACAAGAAACGCTTAAATCTGAATTATTTTTGAATTATCACACAAATTAATAAAATTTATTACAAAGGTGAAGTTCTCAACTGGGGCACTACACACTTGAATATCAGACCTGATGGCCTGGACTACACCATCCACACCCATCTTATAGGACCCTGTGAAGCTACACAAAAATGTAAATGGTAGGCTGAGTGTGCTGTAAAGGATTTTAAGCACAATTACATGGAATCTTTTCCAAACGAGGTGCATATTAAGAAAATTAAAGGGAAATATGTGTAGATTTTTCTGTGTTTACATGTACTTTCTTTGCTAACACTAAAAGCTCAGGAAATTAGGGTAAATTGGTGCCTTTATCAATAAAAATTTCTGTGCTAGAACACTCCTGCCCATTGCCTTATTATAGAATTTTAAACAGAAGCAATATATCTGCATTTTTTTTATCCCTCACATCATCAAGCAGTCCCAAAATACAGGGCTTGTGAAGTTCCTGCTAATCCACCTTATAAATTAACACATTCGTAACACAAGAGAGAAAATGGGCTGTTATCAGTTTGACAGTATCTAGTTATCACTTCTTTGAAAGCTGTAGGTGCATGCAATTAACACTCAATAAGAACATTATATTCAAAAATAACACAATCAAAGTGTGTTGAAGAACAAGGGAATTCATTCTGATAAAAAGTTTGATATAGTGATTGAATAAAATGTTTGAAAAATTTTTGCTATCCATATGCACAAAGAATAAGAGAATTAACAAAGTGTGACAGTAATATTGCTCCAACATCCAAAATTTGGGGAATTTAGATAAGAGATAAAGTTTTACATAATATTTTCTGGTTTCTTCTTCCCTGTGGAATTCAAATTTAGGATACAGATTTAAGTTTCAGAGTTTCAAAAAGTATTAAGAAACTTGTTAAATAAAGCTAGGTAAGACTCTTCTATACATACTGTGCTCTAGCCATATAGTCTGATAATCTTATCTGAAAGGGAGTTTAGGTGCCATCAAGTCCACTGAGTCACAAGCCTGGCTATAGTGGAGAAAGCTGGCTGTCCCCAGAAGAAATGAGTACTCCCCTTTTCAACACAAATCTGCCCCTAGGATGTAGCCATCTAGTTAGAGGCAGCCCCTTGAACCTTGGTGTGCCATCTGACTAAGTGCTAGTCAGTAGCAGCTAAGAGAAAGGAATGTGCACTACTTTGCATGCACTTCTACATGCAATTTTCTCTGTCTTCTAGCTGGAAGCAGAGGACTCCAATGTCCTGGTAGAAGACAGAGCAACAGTATAAAAGAAGATGAAATCCCCACAGAAGGGAGAGAAACCCTACATCAGACCATTACATGACCAGGAAATAAACTTCTCTGTATTAAACCACTAAACTTCACAAATACATTTTTACAGTATCTGGTGTTACTGTAATGAACAAAATGCTATAAAACAGAATCACTGAGGTAAAGCCCTCAACTGTAGTTTTTAAAGTTCTCACTATTGATTCTCTTGCAGCCAATTCAGCATCTCTCCAAGGTCCTGAATCTGGGAATCTCAACCTAGAAACAAAAGAGGAAATTGGTGCCCACAGAGGAAAGGCACTTGCCTAGAATCACAGCTTCTAGCTTCAAAACACATAGAATATAGCTGGTGTACCCAACCAGTGGGAGAGCTAGGAAGAGAATTCAGGCCCCCTGATGATTTCAGCCTAAAGGAAAACAAGAAGGCTGGACTTCAGAGCAGAACCAGCAGCGTGTATGTTTTGAAGACAGCTCAGGCTAACACAATACAAACTCATATCATTAAAAACACATGTTGTATTAAGAATTGTAGATGATTTAATTCAATTTAGCACAACTTGCACTGCACTCCTGAGAACTGGGGCAGTATTAGGCAGTTTTACTCCCCTTATCTCATGTGATCTTCAGAGCAACTGTGTGAGATAGGTGTAGTGATAGCTGCTTTTGCTGATGAGACAACTGAAGCTCAAAGAAGTAAAAGAACTGCTCAAGAATCCACTGTTAATAAAAGTGAAGGTCTGTATGGCTTCAGATCCCACAGATCGCATACTAACAAGCTACTAATGCATTTATGAGCATCTTGAAAAAGTTCTGACTGTGTTTACTCAAAATTAACCTATATTATAAGGCCTGGCACAGCTGCGCAATTCATTTGGTGTGTATGGAGCATGTAGTGCAGTATAGTGATCCATGGTACAAATAGTATGTACTTAGTGCATACTTGTGTACATTTTCATTGGGGAATGCACTCTCTGGCTACTGGAGTCCTGTTTATCTGAGTCATCCAAGTTATGTCACACCAGCCACTCAGAGTCCTTCATTGGCACTGACCTGCTATGTGCAGTTCAGCATCAGCTTCCAAAGGCTCTTTTGCAGGGCTTAGACAACACAGGAATGCCCACATGGCAGCACTGCACAGCGGTTGAGAGCACAGTCTCTGGAGCCAGACTGTGGGTTCAACTTTTAGCACAGCCACTTACTAGTTATGTGATTTGGGGCAATTATGTAACCTCTCTAAGCCACAGAATCCTAATTTGTAAAGTGGATATAAGAGTGCCTGTCTCAAATGCACTGTTGCAAGTTAATACTTATAGAAGTTAATATGGACTGATTATGTCTCCCCAAAATTCATATATTGAAGCCATAATCTCCAATGTGATGATATTTGGAAGTAGGGACTTCAGGAGGCAATTAGATCATGAAGGTAGAGCCCTCATGAATGGGATTCATGCCTTTATAAGAAGAAACACAAGAGAGATAATCTCTCTTTCCTCCATGTGAAGATTCAACAAGATGACCACCTGCAATCCAGGAAAAGGGCCCCCACCAAGAACCAAATTGTCTGGCACCATGATCTTGGACTTCCCAGACTCCAAAACTGTGAGGAATAAATGTCTATTGTTTAAACCACCCAGTTTATGATATTCTGTTTTAAAAGCCTGAACCAACAGAAGTCTTGAAAATTTACTATCACATGGTAATTTGCTATATAGATATTTGTTTTAAAATATAGCAAGAACACAGAGCATTCTCTGTACCAAAGAAAAGGAATGAAAAATAGGGACATAAAAAAGGTATCATTTGCCTTCCTAAATGATTTATATCAGTAATCCAAATTTTAACACAAATATAAATCCCAGAGTTTTTAAAAGTACATTCCACAGAATATCTCCCAAAGATGTGTCATAAAGAAATCCCATGATCAAATCATTTTGAAAATGTAGGCCCCTTGGCAGTTATGAAAAGTACCACTCAATCTATTGTGGGGCACAAATCCACCTCCACATTGGCACTGAGACAACCTTTCCCATGAGCTCCTCATAGCCAATAACTGAGCACAGCAAAAGAACTAATGCAAGACACTGTATTCTTCCAGTGGATATGGTTGACTTGAAACTTCACATCAACCTGACCAAAACTTTCTTAGAACTGCACTGCAATCTGAGACTCTTTCCACCCAATTCTTTTCCCTTTCCCCTCTCCTTTATGGATTTCAGATTTGCACTGTGGTCTGAAGGCTCTCTCCACCTTCTCCTGCTCCCTTCCCTCTATCTTTCATAGGCTTTCATCCCCCAGCCCCAGTTCTCCTGCACATCTAATACCATCTTGGTATTTGCCTCTTGGAGGACCTGAACTATCACAAGGGAAACCAGAAGTGATCTGAGAAAACAGATGGAAAGACAGAGTTTGGATACTGGCTCACTCACTGCCAAGAAGACAAAGAATATACTCTCCTGTAGGGTATATGGTCTATGCAGAGTTCCTGGAAGAAGGGGATAGCCCAATGGCTAAAGACTTTAGTAATGGAGAGCTAGGAAGAATGTTTAGGAGAATATTCCCTGTGTAGGCAGGCAGGCCTTTAATAGAGATGACGGGAACAATCACTAGAAGGACCAGGTGTTGTCTCATTAATTCTAAATTGGAGTAAGACTCTGCTGAATGATAATGAGAAACTGAAAACCATGACGAGCAGTTTAAGACTAAAGTATGAGAGCAAGAGAGCCTTGTTGGTAGCTTGCCAAGAAACAAGTACTTCCTGAAGTGGAAGGCATATGCAGATCATTAGTCTTGAGAAAGACCAAAGAGAAACCACTGAAACTGCCTACTACCTCTGGCCAAAGTAGTAATAACAAATAGAAACATGTATTTTATTCTGGGGCTGGGAGATGGTTAGAGATTATTGCCACTATCAAATTCCTAAAGGAGGCAGGGCTGGTCTTGCTATCACATCTCTGTGTAACTCTCTGACCTAGTTCTCACAGAAACCAGATGGAACCTGGAAACTGACCGTCATCTACCACAGTCTCAACCAAGTAGTGGCCCTCATCTCAGATGCCATGCTGGATGTGGCGCTGCTAAAGCAGACGAGTAAACTTTATTGTTAAAACAGCTTTATTGAAGTATAATTTGATATACAAAGAACTGCACGTTTAACAAGTGTAATTTGATGAGTTCAGACATACACAAACTCCTGTGATACCATCACCACAATCAAAGTAACAGACATAAGCAACACTTCCTGAAGTTGCTTTGCATCCCTTTGTTTTTTTGTTGTTTTTTATGCTGAGAGCTCTTAACATGAAATCTACTCACTTAACAACTCTGAAGTGCACAATGCCATACTGCTAACAATAGGCACTGTGTTGTACAGCAGATCTCTAGAACTGATTCATCTAGTCTAACTAACTAAAACTTTATGCCCATTGAACAACAACTCCCTGTATTCTCTGCTTCTATGAGTTTTACTATCACAGACACCTCCTTAAAAGTAGCATGCTACCACTGTTTTGGCATATGTGCTCTTTTTTTTTTTATTACAAATAGCAAAGAGGATCACAACAGTTGCCATTCGCAGGGATGAACAGCACTATTCATTTACAGTTGTGCCTCAGGGCTATGCTGTTTCTCTCACCCTGTATTATAATAAAGTCCAAAGAGGTCTGGAATGTAGACATCCCTCAGGACATCCCTTTGATCTATTTCATCAGCGATATAATTCAGATGAGTGATCAGAATAAGCAAGGGGTAGGTTTCATGCTGGACGCCTTGTAAGCCACACGAGGTTCGATGATTCAAGGACTTTCCGCTTCAGAGACGTTTTCAGGGATCTAATCCTATCTGGCATCCGCTTCTCTGAGGAACACAACTAAACTAGAAAACACCATAATCCCCTTTGAAGCACCACATTTCTCTTTAGCATTTTAAAGACTCTGAGAAGTATATGCAGTAAAAGAAGCTTGTTTAACTTTGTTTAATCCCACGTTTCCAAAACATATTTTACCTCAGAATCTTTTCCCAATGAGTCCGATGCAATGCCCTGTGGGTGTTAACACTGCTGTCTTCAGTTGCTTATCATTCTTTAGTGAAAATTGATCTTGTCTCCCGAGTTAGACTCCCCTGGTCCCTGTTATTTTCCCATCTGTTCTCCTCTCTGAAGTCTATGTCCTCCACAAAGTATTTCCTAACTGTGCTCTCCAGTTGGGAATTCTCTCCTAAACACCAATGGCCATTTTAGCCTGCCTAGTCATTCATCATTTTCTATTATTAGACAACTTCTTATGGGTGTAGATGCCATCTCCCCAACTAGACTTTAATCTTCTCAAGAGTGGAGATGGCTTCTTTTACTGTTTTTGTGTTCCGGTATATCTTTCAAAGGATAAAGAGACCAACGCAGGACTTTTTATAGATTATTAACAAATAATTCATTGATTGATAGATTATAGCAAAATAATATTTCTGCCATCACAATATTACACATAAACTGAACCACTGGTTCTTAAACATTCATGTGCCACAGATTCACCTGGAGGGCTTATTAAAACATAGATGGCTGGTTCCCAATCTCAAAGATTCTGAGTCAGTAAATTTAGGTGGATCCTGAGAATTTTCATTTCTAACAAGTTGCCAGATGACACTGATACTGTTTAAGGGGCCACACTTTGAGAACCACTGAACTAGATAAATAGAAACAGTCTCTTTGGTCATCCTTGTGTTAACAACCATGTTTCCTCAAAGAAGCCTTATGTTACACAGTTTTCAGGTGACATTTAAAACTTGAAACATATATTAACAGCTACCTGTCATTTAAAAATCACCTTTCTCATGAGACTGCTCATCTATTTTTTTGCCCATTATAATGCACCAGCAATAGTCTTGTTCTTTCCATCATACCTGTAGTGACTATATAATTGATCATCCAAACTGGAATACCTTTGTCCAGGACAACACTAAACTGGACAAAATGCCAAGACCATAGGGATAAACTGGATGGGCCCAGACAAATCAGGACAGTGGTCCTAGCTGTTCCTCTCTCCATTCCTCCTGCCCTCGAATCCATTCCTTTCTTCATCAGTCACTAGCACTTCCATTCTATGAATTCTCCTACTCTGAAAAATGAATGAAGAAGCCTCCGTCCTTTCATTTACAACTGTCCACCTCCCTTTCTATCTGTGTCTCCAAATTTATTCCCACTCTTGGTCTCCTTGCTTAACTCTATCTTATGGGCACTTCTCAGGGGACAAACTAAGCGATAAAGCACAGAAATCAGATAAGAATCAAAATATCAGCCTTACCGCTAGTAAATTTGTATTAGAGAACTTAATTTGGCCTGGGGCAAACACAGGCTTTCCTACTTCCTCTGGGATGGGCACCTCCCTACACAGGGTCAAGGCCTGCCCTGTAAACGTACCAGCGGAGAGGAGGAGAAGGGACTTGCCCTGCGGGAAGGCTGAGTGGAAGAAAGGGCAAAAACAGGGCTCCAGCACGTGTACGTGGTAATCCTCTCAATCTCACCATTCAACAGAGCCTTTCTCCTGGACGGTGGGTCTGAGGAGATCGAGAGACAGGTGAAAAGTTGCCTCCTATTGTCTGGGAAGTTCACATTTTTATGAGCCAAGGCAAAAGTAGAGAAAAAGAGTGATAGAAAATGGCTGCCTTTACAGCTTTCTGTTTTTCACTCCCAGTTCTCATTTCACTGACTACTTGTAATACATGGCATTCACATTCAAGTCATTCAGAAAACATGATTGTTAACATGTATAACATGTTGCTGGGTTGGAAGTAGAGGGGATGTGAACATTTATAGTAACAGTTAATGTTTCATTACAATCTTCCAGACATTTTTTAAGTGTTTTACATGTAGTTTAAGTGTTTTACATGGAGTAATTCATTTAATTCCTCACAACAATAGAGTGACAACCAACCAAAGGCACAAAGAGGTTAGTTAACATCCCCAAAACTGAGCTTTTAAGTGACAGTCAGCACTTGAACCAAAACCACCAGGTCTAAGATCCCTATTCTTAGCTCCCATGTTATACTGATCATGCTAACATGCCTGCCCTCAAACAATTTACAACCTATCAGAACAGTGGAGCCAGAAAGAAAGAGTGACATATGGGGCAGTATCTACTTAATGCCATGTGGGTTCACTGCAGGTATGTGTGGTTTCTTGCAGAGGAAAACATTTGGCTCAGTGGTCCTTAAATTCTTTCTGGACAGAACTGGGTTTGTAGCTGGGTGCTAAATGGGGACTGAGGGATGTTGGTCAATGTGTTGAGAAGTTCAATAGGGAGCGGAGTAGTGGGATAGTTGGAGGGTAAAATTGTTGTACTAAAAGAGAGAAGCTCTTATTTTGAAAGATTAAAAGTGAAAAGTCCCAAAAGATGCCCCAATGAATCAATTAGAGACTTGGCTAATAAGGCTGAGAAAGTTAAGGCAATCTAAGATTAAAGTCTTAGTTGAATTTTAAATCATTGATTTGAAAGCTCAAGATAAAATGAAGAGAACTGTAACGCAGACTCTGAAATCATCAAGAGAGGTCGCCATGTGCCAGGGCAGCTGGCAAATAATGACAAAGAAGATGTCATTAGTGGACAATGGAGGCTTCAAAAATGAAACAGCTAGTTCAATGGAAAGAGCATGAAACTGGACAGAGAATGCATGAATAGGCAAATGTATAAAAGGAGAAGCCCAAATTGCCAACATCAATATGAAAATATTGCAAAACTATTAGTAATGAGAGATATGCAAATTAAAACATTGAGAAACCACCATGCCCACTAGAATGACAAAGAAATTCAGAAAAGGGGCTGAAACCATGTGTAATAAAAGTTACAAAGATATTGAACTCCCATATGCTACTGTTGGGAAAATGAACTGGCTCAGCTACTCAAAAAATAATCTGGCAGTATTTCCTGAACACCCAGAATGTGTATGACCTGTGCCCACGACCCAGTAATCAGTCTTAGGTATCCATCCCAGAGAAATACTTGCACAGGTCTAAAAGGAGATAGAGATGTTCATTATAGCAGTGACTTAGAAACTACTTAGGTCTCCATCACTAGAGAAATGGTGTTTAAAATGTGCTAGATGCACTAGTAAAAAGCAACAAGCAAGACATACAACTTAGAATAAATTTTGAACACATGATGTTAAAAGAAAAAGGTAAAAACAGAAACATGTATTAACTAACAACAATTATGTATTTAAAAAACCCCATATATTCACAAAATATAGACCTCAGGCTTTTGCCTCCACCCTACCAAAATGGTGCTTTTATGTGTCATCAATTTCCACCAGTGGCTAAATGCATCATCTCTACTTGGTGACTTACTGTCAGCCCTGGACACAGGTGATCACTCCCTCCTGTTGCACTTTCTTCATTTGGCTCCAGGATGCGACTCTCCTGGGTGTCAATCTCTCTCTCACTGGCTGCAGTATCTCAGTCTCTTTACTTGCTTCTGGTTATTCTCTCAGGTTCTAGATGTCACAGTGTCCCAGGGTTCAGTTCGCGGACCTTATCCCTTCTCTAAGTCCACTCACATCCTTGGTGATCTCATCCAGTCTCATGACTTTAAATGGTATATATATATATATATATATGCATATCTCCTAATGACTCCCAAATTTTCACCTTCAACCCAGAACATGCCTCTGAATTTAGAGTTGTATGTCCAACTACCTATTTAACATCTCCACATCCATGATAATAGACATGTAAAATTTAACATGCCTCAAATCAAATTCTTTCTCTGTTCTATCCCACAAATCCACCCCTCTTGTAGGTTTTCCTTTCTGAGAAAATGGCAAATCCATTTTTCCAGCTCTTTGGTCCAACAGAAATCTCTTACTTTATATCCAGCATGTTAACAAAACCTGTTGCTTTTACTCAAGAACTATGTCCATAATCTGGCCACTTTTCACCAACACTATTCTTTCCACGCTGGTCTTTTTCCTCATTATCTTTCACTTAGACAATGGCAAAAGCTCCAACTTCCATGTGTGCTCACCTAGAGTCCACACGACACACAGTGGCCAAGAGAGTCTGCTTAAAATATCAGTCAAATCATCTGTATAACTGAAAAGTTTCACAAAAAAATATTAATTTTTAGTACATGCAATTCATTGTAATAGTTTCTATTCTATTTTTTAAAAGAGTTCTGAGACTAGGCACATAAATTGGATGACAAGAATGAAAGGAGAAGGAGGATAAGAGACACAATTAATCATGATCATTATTTTAACGATTTACTTACATACATTGGGTGTTTTGCATGCCTTTGGTAAATACTTTGAAACAGTGTCCCTTTTAATCCTTAGGCAAATTTACATATGGGGAACCCAAGGATTTGCCTAAGACCAAGTGGCTAATAAATTGCAGAGCCATAATTCTAACCCAGCTCTATAAATTTTAATGCCAAGCCTCTGTAACCAGAATAACATTTTTCCTCTATGTATGTCCCATTATTGCTCTGTAAATTGGTTATGCTAATTTAAAAACCCAGATAATGGCCCCATTTTTCCTATTTCAGTTTACTGTCATGTAATTGTTATGACTTATATTTGTTTCAAAATGTCACCTAAAACATTTGCATTAAAAGGAGTATGGTAGAACATTATTATTCTACAGATTTTCCCTTTTCAATTAGGTGAATGCTAGCATTTATAGATTGTCTTAGATTACAATAAATCTTGCTTATGCTGGAAGTTAAGCAATCGTAAACGGTGAAGAGGCTAGTAAGTATTCCAAATAATTAGTTACTGGTCTGATCTTAGCACAATCAAAAGATTGTAATAGATCAATATGTTTATTCCAATCTTCAGAATTCTTTTGTGATAAATAGTCCTTTCCCTCAACTGTTTGTGTACTGTGTATTCCCTTTTAAGCACAGAGAGAAGCCATTTTATATTCAACACAAAAGCTTGTCAACATTAATCTATTGTGGACCAGAGATTGACTGACAGGAAAGAACAAAAGGTGACAGATTGCTTTTAGTGTCAGCGTGAGAGAAAGGAGAGAGAAAATGGATCAAATCAAAGAGGCATAGAGGAATGAAGAAAATATCTGAAAAAGAAGAAAAATGAAGAAAAGAAAATGAAATACAAACTAAACCAAAAGATATAAGATAAAAAGCAGAGAGGATTCAATATTTTCTCCCTCATTTAGGTAAAATCATCAAGCTTTGCCCCAGGTAGTGGAGCCTTAAGGAATAATGATGTGACCCTGAAACTGGGGGGGACTGTTAAATGCACATCAGATCCACTTGGAATACTGCAGCAGAGTAGCTCAGAGAGAAATACTCTGGCTTAAGTTGGAAATATAAGCAATAACGGGATTGAATAGAGAGGAACCACAACAAAGAAAATCATTCCATATAGCCCAGGCTTCATCATCTGTGCCAGATACTGTGCTGAATGTGTGGGGAAAAAAATACAAGTATGAACTGGTCCCTGTCCTCAAGGAACCCACAATCCTGTTGTGATCACCCTTCTCCACAGAACATCATAACACATTGCAGTAATGTCACGACATGGAATGCACAGGATGCAATGGAAGGAGATGCCAGAGGGGAGGGGGGCAGGATGGCAGGAAACCTAACCCAGACTCCAGAAGAGGCTGGGGAGAGACTGAGTCAGTGAAGCTTCCTAAAAGGGAGACTGACTTAGGCAAAGGGGACTCAGAGGCCTTTCCACACAGCAGAGTTAAGAGCGTGTAAAGGCACAGAGGTAAGCAAGAGAACGGTAGGTGCACAGAGGATGAGGCAGTCGTGTGATGATACTGGAGAGGCAGACTGCAGTCCGATCTTAAAGTACCATGACTGCAAGGCTAAGGAGCCTGAACTCCACTCCAAAAACTAAAAGCAACCTTAAATACCCAAAGTAGTGGGATGACACGTTTTGATACAGCAATGTGAAGAACAAATGGGAACAGAGATGAGATTAGGGGAAACAAAATTGCAATGCTGAAGTCAAGAAAGCAGGTTAGGAGATTGTGGCAGTAATCCAAATGAGAACTGGTGGGGGCCTGAACTAAGGGAGTAGTTACAGGGATGGGGAAGAGGGGACTAAAACCTACCTCTTCAATAGCCAGAAACTCTTGAAGAGGTAAAAACGGTAAAACGTGGTGACCAAATATAGAGATAGATTTGAGTGTGTGTGTGTGCAACTCCCAAGTGCATGGCTTAGGGGATGGGGCAGTAGTTCAGGGCATATTCCCTAAGGCAGTGAAGTGGAAGAATGAGCAAGTGGGGGAGGAGAGGAGGAAGGTAGTGAGTCAGCCTCAGATGTGAGAGTGTGTGTTGCTTGTGGGATGTGCCAGTGAATGCATGCAGAGTACATAGGTGTGTGGAGGCGGAGTTCAGGAGAGATTACGGATGGTGGCCAAAGCCTTCGGAGTGAATGAGATCCCCCAGGGGAGATGGATGGAGTCAGAAATGAAGCACTGTAAGGAAGGAACCCTGTCAAATAGCAGCATTTAAGGAGCAAGCAGAAGAAAAGAGAGGGACAAAAGAAGCAGAAAAGGAACTGCCAAAGAAAGAAGGAAAAGGATACAGGGAACAGCAAGAGGAGAGAACAGAAGCACAGGAGAGTATCAGGGAAAAAAAGGGGTTTTTAACAGTGACAAATTCAGTAATCATAATTCAGGAGCAAGTAAACAAGAATGGAAAAGGGTCCCTGAGAGGATAGCTTGAGCTCAGGAGTTTGAGACGAGCCTGAGCAAGAGCAAGACCCCGTCTCTACTAAAAATAGAAAAAAATAGCTGGTCATGGTGGTGCACACCTGTAGTCCCAGCCACCTGGGAAGCTGAGGCAGGAGGACTGCTTGAGCCCAGGAGTTTGAGGTTGTTGTGAGCTAGGCTGACGCCACTGCACTCTAGGCTGGGCAATAGAGTGAGACTCTGTCTCAGAAAAGAAAAGAAAAGAAAAGAAAAGAAAAGAAAAGAAAAGAAAAGAAAAGAAAAGAAAAGAAAAGAAAAGAAAAGAAAAGAAAAATGTCTCTCAGATACTACAACTAGGAGATCATTACTAGAATAGGTTCAGGCCTAGAGGGGCAAACATCTGACTGCAGTGGATTGAAAAGTGAAGTGATAACAACAGTATAGAAACACTAAAATGTGCTGCCTCCCCTGCAAAAATGGTGGCATTGAAGACATGGGGAAGATTGTATTTTTGTTTCTTTTGTTATTGTTGTTTTGCTTTGCATTATTTTTAAGATTTACACCTGACCAGGTTTATATGTTATGTGTAAATATCCAGTAGGAAACAACCAGAAGAGAAATGAGGTTCTATGTGACTGAAGGATCTAGAATACAAGTTATAGACAATGTCCTAGAGAATGGCAGAAAGGACAAGTATGTATCAGTTTACTGGCAATGGGTGAAGGAGGAAGAAGTGAAATTCATCCTGAGACTTTGTGGGAGAGTATCCAGTGATGCATATGTAATCACTACAAAGCAAAGCAAGAGTATCCAGTGATGCATACATAATCACTACAAAGCAAAGCAAGAGTATCCAGTGATGCATACATAATCACTACAAAGCAAATGACCACTCCAAATGTCTCACATTGATTCCCAGTGTGTAGTCTCGCTTTGCCTATTAAGGACTGACAGACTATGCAAATGGCGTGCATTTGCAAACCTACAGCAGGATGCCTGGTGACTTTGTCTAGTTTCCAGCTCCATCTCTAACATCTAGAATGGTGCCTGGCCCATTGTGCTCAAAGAACATCTGTAGAGTTAATGAGCCAATGCTTGGTAGCAGCAGCAGAGACCAACAGCTGCCTAGACTGGCCTCTTTCTAAGTTCTGCCATCCTTCCACCAGAAAGATTTGGTTCATTGTGTTAACACATTTGTTACTGACTACTGCTGTCAGAAGGAAAGTTTTTTGATGGAGGTGGGAGGATTTTTCTACATATGGACAACCATTCATAGATAAGGGAAAAAAATTCTTCAAAAGCCCACATCAGGAGAGAGATGACCTCTTTGCCCTACTGTACCAACCAGGCATGTCTGACTGGCAGAAAAGGGGGTGTTAATTACTGAATACATAAAATAGCAGTTTTCAAACACCAAATCCCAAAATGTAATGACAAACCAAATAGTTAGATTAGAGATAGATACACACACACACACACACACACACACACACACACACACACACGTATATATAAGCCCTACGTCATATATATATATATATGACATAGGACTTATATGAAACATAAAAAATAATATTAGAGCTATCAAAGTTTACAACAATTAAAATTAATCCATTCTAGGACCTTTTCTTGGATGCACCCCTTCCCCACTCCCTTCCCAGAAAAGTAGATGCACTTAAGATCTCATTGCAAATATCCTGCCATTTCCACAATGCTTCTTTAGACAAAGATTATATCATGATCTTGGAATCCGAGGCAGAAGGGTCATTTCATGCAGTTTCATATCCAGAGCAAATCATGACTTCCCCACACTCTCATTCTTAAAAGCAGTTCCAATTGATCATCCTGTTCTCGTTCTATCCTCCATATCTCTTAACCACTATTTCATATTTCTCATCACTTTATCCTCTGTGCTACATTCTGTGTAATTTCCTCAGATTTATCTCCCTGTAAATCTCTCCAGTTATATAATGTTCTACATAAGCATTTCATGAATTTTAGTTTTTGTGACTAATTTCTTCATTGGCAGAGGCTTCATTTTGTTCTTTTTCAAATCTGCAAGCTATCTTGTCGTTGTCTTTTCTTGTTATTTATTACTCTATTTCCCTTATGCCTTTTTAATTATTCTAACAGTGCAGAGATTATTATTAATACATGGCTTCTTTGTGATTGCTCTATTATCTCAAGTTTCAGGAGAGCTCCTCCTCCTAATGTATGTTGGCTGACTCCCTCAAGGTGTGATATTTCCTTGTGTGCTTTCTATTTTTCTCATGAGCTCATTTTTAGTGTTTTGTTTTGTTTTGTTTTCATTTTTGCTGTAAGAGTTCCATGTACCCTGGTTTGGTTTTTACATAATTGCTTCACCTTTGTTTTTGTTTTTTTTTTTTTTTACTAGATCAGAATGGTTTAAAATTAATAGATTGTGTAGCAAAACATTCATAAAATAACTTCAGACTCCATGCCTATTTGTAGCTCTGTCTAGGATTTCCATTTCTCCTTGGAATATTTTATTCTCCACTCTGGATTATGGTGGAGTCAAGTTCTTTGTTGCTTTCTTGGGCAGATGAGCAAACTTTCCCCACATCCTCTTGCACTTCATTCCTATAAAGGTCCAGCTTTAACATGGTTATGAATTTCCATCCCTTTAATGTAATCCAAGGTCACAGATCCTATTTCCCAGTGGATACTCATGCCAGTCATTAGCCCCAAGGCCTTACACCAGGACTTAATCTGACATCCTTGCTTTCCCATTGGTGAGCTGCCAAAGAAAAACACTTTATCTTACAATTCTGATTTTAAATTTTCCTTCGACGCTGGCACACACAGATTTCCTGTCCTTTATTTAAGAATCAGAATTTTTATTAATTAAAATATATCCAGAAATTCTATGTGTTATTAACAGGAGAAAGATTTATGTTACCTCAGTGGAAAGTAAATGTCTTAACAGAAGTTTTTCACAGCAGATATGACCTTCATGGAAAGAGCCAAATACTGCTTCTGCAGAGAATGCTTAAAATCAGAACACCTGTGTTCAAATCCTAACTGTCATACTTACTGTAATGCTACAATCAAATTTCATATCCTTGCTGTACTTCAGCTTTTTATTAATAAGATGAGGAGAATAGAAATGATTTTGAAATATATAAAAACCTCTAAGAGGTGGAGTAGAATGATGATATAAAAGCATCTTTTATTTTACTTGGGAGTGTGAGAGCAGCAAGTGGTAGTGTCGATAGTTCAGGTCAACAGGCCAGGATGCTCATAGAAAGCAATCAGATGGCAGAAGAGTTCAGAGGCAAGAGAATCTAAAAAGTCAGCTAACTCATCACGTTAAGCTCATACTTAGGAATCGGAATAGGAATTTCTACAGGAATATGGACAGATGGAAAAAGCAGCAGGATGTCATGGCGGCTTAACCCAGAGCTGGGAGAGGATCAAAAAGCTAGTGGGAATCCCACAAAAGTGGAAAGCAAGCCAGGTCACTGAGGAAAACAGGAAAATAGTCCATTGCATGGGAACCAGATTAAGGATCTTAAGGTTTAAGAGACATAAAAAAGTTAATGGAAAAGTTTCTTCAATGAAGCAAAACAGGAATAGCAATGAGAAAATGATACTTAGGGAAAAAATATCAACAATTAAGAAGCAGGAGCTTTGGAATTGTCATTTTACTGAACTTCAAATGTTTCCCACTATACTCATTTCTATTTTAATCTCAACACTCATAGCATTATTGTGCATATTGGTTTAGCTTCTGTCTCCATTACTATTAATACATTACGGACTCTTCAAGGGCAGAGACAGTTTCTGCATTCCCAGCTTTTGGCACAGTGGCCCACCATAGACAACATTTTCAACAACTGAATTTTGAATAAATAAGTGTGAAAATTGCTAAGATGAGAGGGGAAAAAGCCAGGAAAAAGAGGAATGTGCAATGTCAACATGGAGATTTATGCGAACCAAGAGGGTATCTTTACTAAGGTCTTCCAGTACCTCGGAAATGACAGGTGATGTTACAGAGCCACATGCTCCCCACTCTCTGCTTTTTTTTCAGACAGGGTCTTGCTCTGTCACCCAGGCTGGAGTACAGTGACATGATCATAGCTCACTGCAGCCTCAAGCTCCTGGGCCCAAGTGATCCTCCCGCCTCAGCCTCCCAAAAAAGCAGGACTACAGGCACACACCACCACTCCCTGCTAATTTTTTTATTTTTTGTAGAGATATGGGTCTCCCTATGTTTCCCAGGCTGATCTTGAAATCCCAGCCTCAAGTGAGCCTTCTGCCTTGACCTCCCAAAGTGCTGGGACCACAGGTGTGAGCTACTGCACCCGGCCCAGTTTCTCTTGTGAGAGGCCTCTGCACAATGAAAGAAAATAGAGGAGTGAGTGCTCTTCTTCAAAGGAGGTGGAAGAAGCAAACGCAAGCAACTTGCACTAGTCAGCACTGGATTCCTGAGAAAACCAAAGCAAAATGATTACCAATCACACATTGCCGGAAGGCTCATAGAACAAATAGAATGGCTTTGGGAAAAGCAAATTTTAAATTTAAAAAAATGCCAGATCAAATTATTTTTGTAATACAATTGAAGATTGTGTAATAAAGGTAATTAACATAATTTAATTAAATATTAGTGAGACTGAGACTTTGGATTCCTTGCCATAGTTTTCTACCAGTTGGATAATTTGCTTAACAATACTCCCAACTGCAAAGAATATATATATTTATTTATATTTGTTAATAAAATAATTAATAAAATAATAAAAGTAAATATCTAAATATTTTATATATTTATATATTCTATACAGTATATTTTATATGCAAATAAATAAATATATTTTTTAGACATCACAAATATATATGTGTGTGTATTTTTTAGAAATCTAGTTTCTTATGAGAAATTAGGGTAAGAACAAAACATAACGGAGCTTATTTGAGGCACAGTCCACTCATGGTCCTAAAGTATCCATTCCCTTGTCCTTTTGTAACTAAGGAGAACCTTGGAGTTGTAGGAAGGCACATGGCTACCCAGTGAGATGGCACCAATCTCCTGTACAGCTAAGTGTGAGTATGTGTAGAAACTAAATGCACACTAACGAATTATGAGAAAAAATGATATATACCACTTTCATATCATTTTTTGAAAAACAAAAGCTAGTCTTTTGCTCTCTTTTGACCAACCAAGAAATGGCAACTCCTGAGCCGGTTGCCATGAGCTGAGAGAAGAAAGTTACATTTTCAGTATGACAGAGACAACTCTCCAGCCTGAGTCTCTGAATGACCTCAGGGTGTACAACCCCCTGCCAGCTTCAGACCACTCACTTCTAGACTATTAAGTGAGAGAGAATCAAGTTTTTGTCTTCTTTAAACTGTGGGATTTGGGGAGCATCCTCTTACATATCGGCTTAGCCTGCACCTTAAGTAATTGAATGACTGAACTAATCAGATGAGCTACAGCTATTCATTTCTGCAAGGCTTTCCTATGGAGCTTCACACTAATCTATGATTTAGGTTTGTTATCCTTGATACGACTGACTATACCCTAGAATAGTTAATAATGGTTTAGAGTAGTTTTCAAACTTTAGTATATATGGAGAATAAATAAGTCTGTGATACAGCCTAATAATTCGCATATTTACAAAGACACTTGGATAATTCTGTTTCAGGTGGTCTATAACAGGGTTCCCCAACCTCATTTTTCTAAACCCCAACACAACTTAGAGGAAAGTTTGTAATCTTCTTGACCGTGAACGGCAGAGACTCAGAGAGAACTGCACTGGTGACTTCAACTGTCCCTTCAGCAGTGGGAATACAAATCCCTACCTGTGAAACGGGATGAACTTTTCCTGGTGGTTTCCCCAATGATAGTAGAACCTCAGGAGAGGGTGACAGACACTCTCCTCGGTGAGTGAGAGAGCTGAGGTTGCAGAACTGTGGTCTATAAAGTACATTTTGAAGAACTGTAGAATAAAGGCAGTAAGTTTGAGTTGTTCCTGATGGGAGTCAGTCCTAGAACTATCAGTGCTTTATACCTAAAACCAGTATATTATGAACTAGTATGAAAGATAAAGTAAAAAGGAGAGAGTTGAAGGTTATAATGAACTTTTTAAAGATGGTTTCTTCATATTAAGAAAAATACAGGCATAGTCAAGGGTTCTAACCTATTGGAGCAAATGGTTTTTAACAGGTAAGTTCCCACAAAATTTACTCACGGAGTTTTTTAAAGTAGAGATGTTTGTCCTCACCTTGATTTGTTAAATTGGAGTATTTGGAAGTAGAATCTAGTTTTTTAAAGTATCAAAAGTGATTCTAAGTCACATTGATAAGTAACAAACATGGTGTTATCCAGTTAAGAAATAAAATCTCTACAGAAATGTTGAACTAAACATTTTTGTTACTTGGAAATGAGGCAAGTGGTATCATCATTTAAAAGAGTTTCTGGTTTTAAAGAATAAGAAACTAAAATGGATAGTCTAATTTTGTGCTTAATTTATGGTTTTGGAGGAGATAGAGACTAAACCAATGTCTCAAGGTCAATAACAAACATTTATTCAGCATTTACTATAAGGTTGGTCTTGTGAGGAATTTAGAAAATATATCCATTGACTCATAAGATCATCTCATTACTTGATAATTGCACACCTTTGTATAAACAGAATGTGTAAGTTGGGGGGGGGATAAAAAGTTTTAACATTAAACTTTAAGAGCAGGATGATATTCATGGGAGTCTTCTTGGATTTTGAGTATGAGTACAAATTGCCACGGCAGGGAGAATATTTCAGTCCAGAAATGAGGATGCCTGTGTCACACTGAGGAAGAGAAAAGCGATGGTTGCAAAGACTGTGAAGGATCCTGAAGGCTTGTAAAAGTGATCTGGACTTTATCCTATAAACAGCAGGGAATCAAAGTAGTTTGTGTTTTGAACTGATATGGACAAAGAAGTGTTTTCAGAAAGAATGATTCAACAGTGGGGTGCAGGACGGATTTGAAAGGGAAGATGTCTGGAAGAAAGGAAACTAGAGAAAAGGCTATTTCAGTTATCTCAATGATACAGTGACCACAGGAGTTTTTGAGATTCCTGTTAATTCTATGACCTATGGTAGCCGCAAGAGAAAAACTAATTCCTTTTGGAAACACTTTACATGACTGTGATAATTATGTGCAGAGATAAACATAAGGGACTTTAGTTCAACAAAGATGGCACTCTGTAAAAGACAAAACGCTTGCTATTTTACCAACTAGATATTCAGTTTTGAGAGCTTTTTAACAGTAAAATAAGAACATAAATAACAATAAATAAACAACCATTCTACTAGACCCCATATGATGCTGCATTTGCCTGGTTGTAACTAACCGTAGCAAATAATTTCCAAAAATATTTTCTATTTGTTTGACTCTTTTTTTTTCTTTCATTTCACTGGTTTTTTTGAAAAAGCAAAATTGCTAATCACATATATCTTTGTGCCTAGTTGTTGCAGATATTTTTCTTCTCATGTCTTATCAAATATAAATCAAATTTCGACAGAATTAACCCAGTAATAGAACAGTTTTTGTTGTTATTCATTAAATATGTCTCTGCCTCCCATGTACTTGGTGCATTACTGGGTACCATGGATCTTTTAAGAGAATATGAGTTTTTTTCGCCCTGGACAAATTTTAAAAGTCCTAAGACCCTTAAAAGACATCTTTAAAATTATGCCCTAATTCATACCTCAGACATAAGTAAGGGATTAACAGAAAATTAGAAGCAAATTCTAGTTGATCAAAGACTTCATGGTATGGTATGAGTTATGAATGCCCTCATTTGGAAAATAAAATACTTTCTATCCTTATAAGTAAGTAAATATTCTTGATCCAGTCTTGATATATTTTATAATGGATTCATTTTTTCTTTATTCTGAAATTTAGCAGATATGCAAATATTTTATTATAGTTAGTTGATGAATATATTCTATTTCTACAGACATTTGAATAATGAAATCAAATTCAGGTGTTATGCAAAAACTAGCACAGGAAGAGCCTCAGACCTTCTGGACTTTAAACACAGTCAACCAATCTTTTATAGAAATTAAAAAGAGTAGGGTAATCATTAACACTGATAACCAAGATTTCTGCTTCTCCTTCTAGACACAAAGTAATACTGCATTTCTTCTTCCCTTTAAGTTAGATGTGGTCATATGATTTGCTTTGATCAATAAAAGAAGAATTTAACTGATACTTGTTATTCCTAGGCAAAAACCTTTAAAGTTCCCTTCCGTCTACCATGATACCCAGTAACACTTGAAATAGTGAGGCTCCATTACTTATATCCTCAAGTGAGGACAATGTAGAATATCACCCCTATTACCCAATGTATATAGAGTGCAAACAGTAAATAAACATTTATGGGCTTAAACCACTAAAGTGTTGTTGGTTTTGGTTACCAAAAAATAATCTAGCACATTTTGATTAATATAGACATTTGTACAAGCAAAGGAGGCAGCTGTATCTACAACAACAACAAAGCTACGATCCGTGGCATTGGCCTAGCAATTAGGCAGTGGATAGGGAAGAAACTGTTATCAGTTAAGCAGTGGGGAAACATGTGGTAAAACTGTCACCTGTAATTAAGTTGGTAGACAGATCATATATCTAATAAGCTCTAAACTCTCAGAAAAGAAGTTAGAGGAATAGTATCTCTGATATGCGTAGGTAGCTATTAGCTGCATTTGTCAAAGCATTATAAGAAAGAGATTTGGTCAAAAAAAAAAAATGTACTGGCTCACAATCAAGAACGAAAAAGAAATCAAAAGTGTCCCTGAATTCAGGAATACAGAGAAGAGGCAACTGTTTCCCAATTCAAACAGCAAAAAATAAAATTCATAGGCTTTGAGCAACAAAGGCCAAGTAAAACTAAGTCATACAGGAAATGGTCAAATGAAGGGTAAGGCTGTAGCACTCATTTTATACATTTCTTAATGGGTAAGGCATCTCAGAGTGAGATCTAACTGTAGGTATACCTCCCAGAAAATGAACTTAATGGTATTACTCTCATTTAATCTTATGTGTCTGAAAGTATGTGCAATAGACAAGATTTAGAGATACATAGATGAGAAAGTTAAAGAATTTAGCTGTCTTAAGGAATATGTTTTACAAAGAACTGTGGGTGGGATTCCTATATAGCATAAAGTGCTGACCGGAATCAAAAAACAAGACACCCACAAAGTTTTAGAGAGTTTTACTATCATTAAAAATCATCGTTCTGGACTAAATGTGAATGCCAATGATCTAGGCTTAAGTCAACCTTTGAGCTATCAACCATCCGTAAGCAGGAAAAGAATGCAGAAAGCTGCTCAGGCCTGAAAGAAGGCACTTTCTCCAGCACCCATTTTTCAGATATGCCTATGAAGGATAACAGAGAAGAAAGAATCTCCCAGAGGTCCACAGAGAACAATGGACAAGCGAGCTACTCCCAGGTAGTAGGACCAGGGCTGATGCAAGGAATAGTCCCCACCCTCAAGGTAGGCAGCTTTCACAGTCTTGGCTCTATAGTGTAGTAGAATTGCTCTAGGCCAGACTAGCCCCATGTCTTTCATTATCCCCTTTCTAAACTGGAATGTTTATTGAAGTTATCCTATTTTACTTCAGCCAGTGTATATCAGACTGTGAGAGGAAGTTAACTTTTATTTTTAATTCATACATCTCCCGATCACCAGGGGCCATATTCAGATCTGATATAGAGGCTACTGCATATCATCCAGATGTCATGGTCTATGAGATTTATGCTGTCACTAGATGAGACTTTCAGGTTTTCTCCCTTGGAAAGAGGTTAATGTATTGTGTACATGGAGATAAAAATAAACCAGCTATTTGTTTATCAAATATTACAAGTTTGCCATTAATATTTTATTGGAGAATGAATATTTCTGGTTCTCCCCCTTTCGGACTCATGGCGGTATTATACTCCCCTTCCATAAGATACAGTTGATCCAGTGAAATGTGAATGGAAGCTATGTGGTCTCTTCAAGGTAAAAGTTTTTAAGGGAAGTACTCTAATTGAATCCTTTGCTGCTTCCACGTTGACTAGTCTTCTTACAGATTATGAAGGCTTCATCAGGCTACATCCCTGCATAAGGACAGCATGAAGCAGAGCCTCACAAATCTGAGATAGTATATAACATGAGAAATAAATAAATGTTTATTTTTTAAGGTGCTAAAGTGTTAGGGTTGTTTGTTACTGCAGCACAGCATAGCCTATCAGACTAATATAAGATACAAGGGTATGGGAAATCAGTGCTCTGCTTACCACAGACCCAATAAAGATTTGGTTAATAATGGAACTGAATTTATGCTCGCATTTTAGTGTTATGTAACAAAACTCTGAGTCAAGGAGGATACAAATTAGTGGATTTTCACAGCATTCAGTGAGGCCCATTCAGATAATCCAAATATAGGTAGTTAAAAAACAGAAAAGACATATCAACACACATGATTAGAGCATTTCTCAATATTGTAAACAATAGAATAGGCTGTTTCAGAAAGCAGTGAGCTTCCAATCAAGCAAAAATAGAACAAACGTGTTTGGGAAGTTAGAGAGAGACTTCTGCTTTGGGAGGAAAGTTTAGTGAAATGACCTTTACATTTTCTTCTAAGTCAAAGATTCTGTGATCGTAATTATCTCCCCTTCTGTCTTTCTAAACTGATTTAAAACAAGATAGGTGGAAGCTAAGTGCCCAGTCTGAACCCAAGATTTATGATCATTCTGTTAAACTTTTTTTTATCATCTGACAAATGCTATTATATGTCTGAGGTGACCCATTTTAATATTGAATTCCTGGCTAAATCCAGCAGTGTTCCAGGTCCTACATTTTACAATGCTTCAGGGTTCTCAGTGGGGAGGAGACCTATTTAATTGCCCACTCCAAGTGTGATTTATAGACTAAGTGGCCTGATTATTGCCATACTTCCTGAGGTATATCTTCCCATTTTCAACTGTGTTCCTATCCTTACAGAAACTGCACAAAGAACTGGACAAAATGTGAGCATTTAGGCCATAAGCAAGAGACAGAAGCCAGGGCAGAAATTGGAACCACCAACATCAGGAGTCAGGCTAAGGAGGGAAAACTGATGAAGGAGAGAAAAGTATCTGAATCAGACAGGATAAAGCCAAGGAATCAGCCTAGGCACAGAGGTTCTAGGTGGGATCACAGAGTTACTTAAGAAAGACACAAAGAACAATTTTAAGATCATAATACAAGACATGGAAGAGGCACATAGAGATCACCTATGCAGGCCCTCTTTTTATAGATAGAAACTAAAATTCAGGGATTTATTTAAGGTCATTGAGCTATGTTCCCACCCCAGTCCTAGCAGCTGACTTCAAAACCATTTTTACTGTGGTGCCAGTTAATATTCACATCTCCTCTCCATTCATCACTTTATTTGACCCTGAGTGAATTCTAAGAGCTGAGACATGGGACAGAAAATGAGAGTTGTCTCCCAAAATCCATTCTCCCCTTCTAACATAACAAGAGTTCCTAGTTGGACACATGGGCAAACCAGAAGAAAGAACAAATTTTCAATCTCTCATGAAGCTAAATGTGCCATTTTAACAAAGTTCTTGCCAATGAGATATGAGGAGAAGTGATGAATATATAGAACTTCCATGTCCTTCTTTTAAAGAAAGGGAGTCTCCACTTGTCTCTTTTCTCCTTTTCTCTTTCCAAAGGCTGGAACATGAGGATGTAGTAAGTCATCTTGTACCCTGCCAATGAGCACAACACAGAGGTGTTGATGGAAGAACAAATTAGAAGGAACTTGAATCCCTAGAAGACCTCATGGAGTAGAGCTGCCTTACCAGCCCTGAACTGCCTGCCTCTATTTTGAGTGTTGGTTTTGTTCCTATTCTAGTAACCAAACTCATACCCAATTAATACGGCAAAGCAGGTATTTTTGTTACCAATTCTATGGGGAAATATTGACACTCAGCTTGTCTAGGATACTTTGTCTTTGGTTAGTGCGTCTCTTCAAAGAAAGCACTAGAGTTTTATGTTTTAGTGATTTAACCCGAAGAATGTATGAACTACTGAGTCTCATTCCACTCCAGACCAAAAAAAAAAAAAAAGAAAAAAACTGTTATGTAAATAAGAAATGGTAGACATAGTACCCACTTAGCCAACCTGTTTTTCTGTGAATGTGTCCTATATGGATAATCTCACATTTATATAGAGTTTGCAAAGTATTTTATTTAAAGAGCACCAGGAAAGGGTAAATAATTGTTGCCATCAGAGTTTTGCTTGTTCTCCTGACAGGACATACAAATGAATGATTTTTGAAGTATATTTCCAATTCAGATAATGCTGCATGTACAGCTGTAACTGACTTGGGGGGAACTGAGGGATGAAATTAGCTAATTTCTTGCAATCAAGACAAATTCAAAAGAGAAAGTTTTCATCCACCTGTCATTTGGAAATTCTACTAAAGAGAACTCTAGAAAATATATTTCGGAGAGAAACAATTTGCTAGAGGAAAAAGGACTCTAGAATCAAGCTTCTTGTCTTTCCTGCTTATTAATGAAATAAATCTGTTTGCAAACCCAGTGTTGCAAACCTTTACAGCTTACCATAAAATAAATTTTAAGGTATATTCTATGAAAATTATATGGGGATGAAAAGGTTACAGTTTTCAATAACAAAGTAGACTAATAATTTTTATGTTATGTCCAATCAGTTTCCTTTACTTTCAGTAAAATGTGAATTTCTTATGTAAGTTATGAAAATGCTTGATATGACCTTTCACAACTTTTTAATTACTAAATCAGCTACCCCTTCTCAGTCACTTTTCCTTTGTAGTGACCTCTTTGATTCTTTTATATCCCTATAATTCTACTATTATGTGTTCCAAGAATAATCTTTTATATCCTCTTATTAACTATATTCTTTCCTTTTTGCTTTAATTTATTAATAACTCCTAGGAAAAAATGATTACAAACTGATTTTCATTATCAATCATCCTGACCCCATATTTATTCACCTACTCTTCTCACCTTTTACTAGATTCAATCCTTAGCACATCTGACCAAGGACAAGGAGACAAAATTACTCTACTTGCTAGTTGTTTGGGAGAAGAAAGAAATTGACAGCTTGAGTTATAGTGATATCTTGAATCAACCTATGAATTTCTAACATACTGCCATAATTTTGTTCTCTATTGATATTTTTCTTCTGAAGTCATTCAACAAAAACATATTAAGTGACTATTATATACCGAGTACTGTAGATATACTCAGAATACAACAGTAATCATGGCAGTGTGAACTTACATTCAATACAGTGATGAGTTAAGGACATATATCTACTTTTTACATTTTCTTTTCTCACTTGAAAACTGGAAGTTATTTTGGATTTTTTTCTTAATCTTGAATATGTTCGTATCTTAGGATGATGACATAAGACATTTTGTTTCATGAACTGAAGCTATCCTGAAGAGTTAATTATTCAGTGCCTCGAACATTTCATTTCTCACCATTACTCTTGGAAGAGTTTATGGATTTTTGTTTTGGTTTAGTTTTTTTTAAAAGGTGGCAAGTTATGTGTGAACATTTCAAGTTTCCTAGCCTCCTTCTAAGCTCATTCTGTATTCATTGCAATCTCTTGCTGAAGTGTATCTGTTATCCATGTGCACTGCACATCTATTTGTGTACCTGAGGTGTGTTACTGCAAATTATCCTCGGTTGATGGGCAGTGAAAATAGCATCATCTCTTCCTTGGCTTACATGCTCCTCAGTAGAAGTTCTATTATAATTATACATTTCATAACCCTGTGGGTTTTAAGTGTGTTGTCACATTGGGGTTGTTTATATTTAGACTAAGATTATACCTTCTGCTATTATACCTAGACTAATCAGAAAGGTCTACTTTTTAAAATATTCATTGAAAGTGAATTCTTTTTCAAGAGTCAACTTTGCTTTGGGTCACGTATTTAGCAGTACCACTTTATTAGATCATTTTAAACCTAAAGTACAGTGTGTTAAAAGAACAACCAGGGTGTGGGCTGGAAAAACTAAACCATAAGAAGCTAATAAAAGTCCTGTGAAGAAAACCAGTTTTAATAAAGTTTAAGTTCATGACATTTGGATGCTAGAGGATATTTCGGTAAAAAAAAATGAAAAAATGAAAATAATCAAAGTTACAAAATTGTAAGACAGAAACAGAAGAAAAGATGTCAGCTCACTTACATTTAGCTTTGAGTGAATAAAAAAAATTCATCAATTATCACTCCACACAATATATATTTCACATTTATCCCTCAAAGAGCTCTAGATCTAATTTGCTTTGTATGCAAAGACAAAAAAATTCATGTTCTTCTGTCTTTAAAAGAGATAATTCTTTAAGTATAACCTCATGATACAAAAATCAGCAAAGACTATTTTTTCCTCTTGCACAACCAATAAAAATAAACCAAATCGTAGTTTTACCTTTCATCACCAATGAAAATAAACTAATGCTTAATTGAAAAATCTAGGGCCTAACATAAGCAGCAACAAAATCTAACAAAGCTCTTATATGATTTGGTCCTATATTGTTAAAAAAAAATAGTTACTATCTACATAAAATATATGTAACTTAAAGTTAAGAAATGAAAGAAAAATATAAATAACATTTTAAGGATATTTTTAAAAACCCTTAAAAGATAAAGAAAAGAATAAGGAATAGGAAAATTGGGGATTTTGAGTTCTAAGTATAGGCATGCTACTGACTCCATACAATTTAAACAATGGGCACCTTGTCCTTTAATTTTTTCTCATGTGAATGTATGAGCAGAGTGTTCATTTGATTGACACTACACTGATGGGAGCCCATTCCTTCTTTAAAGGCTTAGCTGGGATCATAAGGTCATCTCTCTGCTAGTCCAGCCAAGCCTTGTCCTGTCCAGGGAAGCCAATGCATTTTAGACCATGGATTCTAAAATTAGTCTTGCTGCCTTAGGTCTGAATTGCACTGCCAGGTGTTAGTCCTGAGAACACATGTGCATGTGACAGAGTTAATTTTGTTTTCTTCAATATACTCTATTCTCCCAATCTGTACAAGTCGTATTCTGTAGTGGCTTGTAGCCTGGTACTGTATTTCCTATCTGAAAAGAGATTACTTCCAGGATGAAGAGTCCATGTGTCTGGATTCTGACCACTGTCTACTTCTCACAGGACCCTTTTCTAAAGTGTTAAATTCAACCCATACTTTCACACCTATACCTCCACTCCAGATTAGAATGCTTTCTTAAGTGGTTTAACAGCTTTGAATTAAATCACCAGGCTGACCCTTACCCAGCTTCATCTTAGCAGTGCCAGTGGATGATGTACATAATGAAACAGTGGGAAAGCTGGTCTAGAGCAGATAGTCCCAAACATGAGTATATCTGCATAAATATTTGGCGTCCTAATGAGAATAGCTTTTAAATGAGCAAATTATCTTTTTAAAAATACACAAAAAGAAAATGGTCACAGTCAACATCAATAGAGATAACTCATGTTGATACAGGTTGAGCATCCCTAATCCAAAAATCCCAAATCCAGAATGCTCCAAAATCTGAAACTTTTTGAGCACTGACGTGAGATAGTGACACCTTTGCTTTCTTATGGTTTAATGTGCACAAACTTTGTTGCATACATAAAATTATTCAAAACATGGTATGAAATTACCTTCAGCCTATGTGTATAATGTGCATATGAAACATAAATGAATTTCGTGGTTACACTTGAGTCCCATCCCCAAGATATCTCAGTATGTATATGCAAATATTCCGAAGTCCAAAAAAATCCAAAATCAGAAACACTTCTTGTCCCAAGCATTTCAGATAAGGCATACTTAACCTGCACAATTTGATGAGAATGGCACTCTACCTCTGTGGTCTTCCTACCCAACATCCACAACCTCGGTCTAATCATGAATAAAACATCAGGAAAGTCCCAGTTGAGAGACATTCTACAAAATACCTGACCAGTACTCCTCAAAACTACTGGGGTCATCAAAAACAAGGAAAGTCTGAGAAACTGTCATAGCCAAGAAGAGTCTAAGAACACATGACAACTAAATGTAATGTGTTATCCTGAAACAGAAAATGAACATTAGGCAAAAACTAAGAAAATATGAATAAAATATGGACTGTTGTTATAATAATGTGTCCATATCGATTCATTAACTGTAACAAATGTACTCTACTAATAAAAGATGTTACTAATACGGGAAATTGGGTTCTGAGTATATATGGAAACTGTACTATACTACCTTAGCAATTTTTCTGTAAATCTGTTATAAAAATAGTAAAACTATTCTAAAAAGTAAAGTTTACCAAAATAATACACAAAAAGAAAGAGTTCTGCAGGCCTGTTATAAAAAAATAATCTCTGTAGACTTATGAGTAGCAGTACATGTATGGCTGAGGCTATGGTCTTTCACAGTCATTTTTCTTGGCTACAAATATACTTTAAAATGCATTTTTCAAGGCAGGAACAAGAAATGGCTAAGCCAAAATTCCAAAACTGCATTTAATGACAGCAGCAGTTAGAAAAAAAAAAAAATCAGTGAAGGCAGAGATGCCATGTAAATAATGATAACTGAGAAAGAAATGGAATTTATTTTTTTCAAAATAGCACTCATATGTTACCTGGCTTTAAAAAGTTACAAATATGTAAATATCAGATTTTAGTGTGATATATAATAAATGTTCTAAAACTGAATGCTGGGAATTTAGGAAGATAAGCATATGAAAAAATATATACCTTAAGCTACACAGAAAATCAAAGAGAGCAAAATTTTTAAAATACACACTTACTAGTATCCTAAAGGAAAGAGACGAAATTTAGCTTGTACAGACTATTTTCAGAACGTGTCAAGCAGAAAGAGAATGAAGAGAATCTAAAATTTTTAGGATTAAAGAAGTAGTTCAGCCTATTCTATTCTATCCTATTATAGCCTGATGTGAGTTGTCAGAGAAAGTCACTCTGGGAATACATGTCAGTTCTTGTTACTCCACTGGGTTGGGACTAGGAAATCTTGTATAGGAACAATGGTCTAAAAGTCAGACATGGAGGGCTCACTTACTTTGCGGCTTCCTTTCCTGGTGCTCTGTTAGGAAAATACCACATAGACTTGAAGCCAAATACTTAATGCTTAAAAAAGAAAAGAAAGCTCAGACTGAGTCCATTTAGTAATACAAGACTAAAATTTACAGCTAACATGTTTTGTTCTAATGACACTTGGGGGAATTCTGTTAAGCATTTAAATTTCATTGCCTTCATTAAGGTTGCAGCAGCCCTAATGCAGTAGGTGCTAGTAATGGTACTACTTTATAGACAGGTTAAGTAACTTACTCAAGATTTCTTAGCAACAAATGAGGAAATTGGGGTTAGAATCCAGGTATTTCTGACTATTATGGCTGCCAGTCACAAACTATTCTATTAGAGTAATTATTTGATGCAATTTATTGGTTATTTAGAGAAATAACTTAGTTAAAAGATTTAATCACCTCTTTTTCTAAAAACTTACTGAGTCAACTAATTATTTTAATACATAATAGACATAACTTCATTGTTGCTTGGAAAACCTGAGGGAACCACAATATTTAATTTATTTTGAAGAAAGTCTTACAGATTTTTCCTTTCAAGTATTTTGAAGTTGCTGATTTCACAAGAGATAAAGCCAAGTGAAGTAAACCAAAATTTTAGTATGTCAAGATCTCTGGGTCTTTATTACTGATTTCCTTATCCCAACTGACCAGAGAAGACCCTGGGGAGACATTCAAATTACAGCTGTGTCCCTTAATCCTCAAATAGAGGTAAACCTATCAATCCATCAATTCTAAGAGCAGTTACAACACATCATGACCTAAGTCATGCACGCCAATAAATCTAATATCTTAATCTCTTACAGTTCCTAAAGGATGATTCTATAACTTCTGCTTGACTATTTCCAGTTAAAGGATACTTGCTGATTCCTAGAGAAATCTATTTTATTGTTGAATAGATAACCACAATTATCAACATTTATTAAGCATTTATTGTGTGTCAGGTACTTAACTGGACACATTATTTAATATTTAGTATGCACTGAATATCTGTGAAGTCTGAAGCACTGATATAGGGGTTCTGGGGATTCATAAATGAGCTAAACAAAGACCCTACCCTTATTATGCTTATATTTTATCATTTAATCATCAAAATAACATAGGTACTATGTTATTATTTTGTACATTTTTGTCTCCCTTTTACAAGTAAGGAAAGAGGGTTAGAGGTTTTCCCAAAGCCACAGTGCTAGTATAACACATAGGTTTTGTTAGAGTATGTCCATGATATATAACCAGTATATTTTCAAAATCTAATGCAATGCATACCATATCATCTATAGGGAAGACATTTGGCCTTTCTTATCTCACTTTACCATAGGAATTGTGCATGAAGACTTGAAAACTCTAGTTTGTGATTTTAAAATGAAAACTTTTCACCGACCCAGAAGGGGATATTTTGGATTTATGAGATGGATTCTGCATTTGTATTTAAGTACATCGTACTGTTTTGTTTTTACTATTTACCATTTTGAAGGACAACCTAGAAAGTCAAACTAACTTCAAGAAATTAAAATGTACCTGTTTTTCATATACTTCTCTTCCAGGTCCTGTAGATAATATGATAAATCCAGCAAGGAAACATCATCTATATAGGTATGTCCAGACAAATGGTGACAGGCTTTACCTGAAGCCTTTTAAATACATGGCATTTAGAGAAAGCATAGGTTGTGATAAGTATATACCACAAATCTCAGAAAATTCAACTGATAATACTAGCAGAGGGTACTTATGTCCTCCAATAGTGTCATTGCACAATCTCCACGCCAATTCCTGCTTTAACCTCATTAGCATAATAGCTTTAAAAACAAGACCATATTGGGAATGTAAATTAGTACAGCAACTATGGAGAACAGTATGGAGGTTCCTCAAAAAACTAAAAATAGAACTACCATATGACACACCAATCTCATTGCTGGGTTCCTTTCCAAAAGAAAGGAAATCGGTATATCAAAGAGATATCTGCACTCCTGTGTTTATTGCAGCACTATTCATAACAGCCAAGATACTGAGTCAACCTAAGTGATCACCAGTGGATGAATGAATAAAGAAAATGTGGTATATATACACAATGGCATATTATTCAGCAATAAAAAGAAGGAAATGTGTTATACGCAATGACATGGATGGAACTGGAGGACATTATGCTAAGTTAAATTAGCCAGGCACTTAAAGACAAATATCACTTGTTCTCACTCATATGTGGGAGCTAAAAAAAAAAAAAATATTGAACTCATAGAGATAGTAGAATGATGGTTACCAGAGACTAGGGGAGGGGGGAAATAAAGAGGGGTGATTAATGGGTATAAAAATACAGTTGCATACAATGAATAAGATCTAGTATTGAGTAGCACAATAGGGGAACTATATTTAACAACAACATATTATATATTTTAAAATAACTAACAGAGTAACAGAGTGGAATTGGGATATTCCTAACACAAAGAAATGATAAATTCTTGAGTTGATGGACACTCCAATTACCCTGATTTGATCATTACACAGTGTATGCCTATATCAAAACATCACACACACCCCATAAATATGTACAACTATTAAAATCCATAATAAAAAAGACCATAAAATGACTGAAAGCCAAACTCACTTAATCAGAAAAAGTGAATTACAAATGCAAATACTGCGGTTACATTGATACTACCATAATAGGCAGCCTTTAAGATGCCTCCTGGTATTCAATCCCTTGTGCAATTCGTCCTGCCCCCTGACTTGCTAGACCTAGTGACTTACTTCTAATGAATAGAATATGGCAAAAGCAATGGGATATCACTTCCAGAATTAGGTTACAACAAAAAGGCCATGACTTCCCCCCACCCCAGGTTCACTCTAGGGAAGCCAGATGTCATGTGAGCTGCCCCACAGAGAGGCCCAGGTGGCAAGAAACTGATAGCTCCAGCAAAAAGCCAGCAAGAACCTGAGAACTGGCAACAGCACAGTGAATCAGTCTGGAAGTATATTTTTCCCAAGTCGTGCCTGGAGATGACAAGATCTTGGATAGGTGAAAACTATTTGCATTTCACAAGTCTTTCTCTACAGAAAGTCAGGCTCAGCAGACACCTTCTCCTCTTCACAGAAAACTCAAGGCAGGGAGCTTAGGGATGCAAGCATTAACATCCCTAATTTAATAACCTGAAAAAACAGCTAATAAACCCTTGCTTATCCTTAGGAAGTTATACACTTAATTATGTGATTTTATAACAATCAATGTGAATTTTTCCAATAGAATGTAGTGAGCAAAATCAGTACATTGATTTAATAATTTTCAGTATTCTACTCTGGCAAACATGCAAGCAAACTGCTCTTCTCTACCTCTTTACTGAAACAGTTTTTGCAATTCCAGCTCCCTTGCACTTAGTTAGGTTTGCGATCCCCATTGCCATTGACTTGAGTGAAATTTAATAACTATGCAATGTGCTGTATTTAGTGAGCAAAGAAGGAAAAATATATCTTTATATTTCTTTATTAGAAAGGAATGCCAAATCCAGAATCTCTTAAGGTCATATCCCCTAGTTATTGTGTAGTGTTTCCACAAATGCCTAAAGCTATGTCTACATTTTGAAAAAAAAAAAAAAAATGCCTCTGGCAATTTCTAGGTAACATACCTGTGCAGGGGTAAAATGAATACTAGGGGAAAAAGTGTAAAAATTACTGAAATGGAATGTCTGAGGCATGATTTTTTTCAACTTTCAATATTGTCTTAAAAATATATAGAAACCAAGCTCAACTCTAAGCAATATCAGATAAAAAACAAATATCCAAATTCTCCCAAATATGTGAACACACCTGACATAGACTATAACTAGAACTAGAACTCTGGGTGACTACCTCAGGGGAAAAAAATGTTGATCTCTTATGCTATTGTCAACATTCCACAGAATTTAGATAAAACCCTGGAATCATCTATCATTGACAAAAGGTTACTTATTTTTACTGTCTAGAATGGTTAAAGCAGTGATTCTTAATTATTTTACCATTCATCAAAATTAGTTTATACACAAAAAGAGATGGGATATGGTTAGAGTTGCCAAGGACCAAGGGCTTTGCTGTAGAAAGGAGCTTCTCTTCTTAACCCTTTTATCACCAAAGTCCATCTCTCACTTTCTGGCCATTCTCTCACTCTCCTGGATCAGGGGAAGAAGGGTTGCCTCTCTTTTCAAAATCCAGCTGTCATAAATTTATTCATGATCCTATCTCCCCCATCAACTTATCAATCAATGTTTCTTCACCTTCCAAAACCTATCTCTCTCTCTGGAAAGTAGGAAAATGTTATGCATTTTTTTTATTTTTATGCCCTAATAACATTAAGTATAATGACAAAAACAAATCCTAGGACCATAACAAATAGTGTTTCAATTTCAAACCACTAATCTACCCTCCAAGACTCTTATGTTACCCTGCGGAACTGTAGTGACCTCACCCCACCCCACACTGAATATTGCTATGCTAAGACCTTACTCAATTACCTCTCACTTACCTCATCTAACATTAAAATTCTTTCTCTCTACCAAATTCTTCTCTTAGCCAACCAACCTCTAAGTCTCCCTCACCCCTCCACCAAATATTTCCTAAACATTACTTTTCCACAGGCAACTAACTACCTATCCTCTCTTTGGCCTTCTACTCAGAATATTGGCCAGCCAAAGATGTCCATGCCCCAGTTGCTTGAACCAGTGAATATATTAGCTTCCATAGCAAAGAGAAACTAAGGGGCAAATAGAATAAAGCCTTCTAATCAGCTGACCATAAATTAGGGTGATTTTCCTGGGTTATCCAGATGTCCCCAATTAAATACAAAGGTCATTAACAATGGTAGAGGAAATCAGAAGAGAGAACCAGAGAGACGGTAGTGTGAGAAAGGCTCAGCACAGTGTTGCTGGCTTTGAAAAATGGAGGAAGAGAGCTATGAGCTAAGTAATGTAGGCAGATTGTGGAAGCTGGAAAAGACCTGCCAATACCTCGGTTTTAGCCCCATGAGACCCTTTTCAGACTTCCTGACATCCAGCTTAGTATTGAAATTTTGTAGTATGTCATTGTTTGTGTTAATTTGTGACAGCAGAAAATAGAATATGAACACGCACTGCTAAGCATCTGAACAAATAGCCTTCCTCTGCAGCCTTCTCCATTGTACTCTATTTACACAGCAGGGTACTCTAGAGCCAGACAAATCTTTATTTGAAGAGCTTTACTTCTAGTTACTAGTTAAGTGGCTTTGGACAAGTTGCTAAACCTCTTTGAGCCGTGGTTTCCTCATACATACAATGCCCCAGTACACAGCACAGTTTCAAAAAAAGATTAGTTCAAGTGATTGCACACTGGGGGAAACAGACTTCCATAAAATAGCCTACCCAAGATAAAAACACAACAATAAAAATAAATCCCAGAGAAGGGGTAAGTGAATTGGTATCCAGAGTTGCTATATTACACAAAAATGTTCAGTTTTTAACAAGATATGTGAGATATTCAAAGAAAAAGTGTGACTCACCCACATGAAAAAAAGCAAGCAACAAAACCTGCCTATGAGATGGACCAGATGTCAGCTATAACAAAGATTTCAAAGTGTCTATTATAAATATATTCCAAGAACTAACAAACCATGCTTAAAGAAATAAAAGAGGATATGATGGCAATGTCTAGACAATTACAGCACTATCAATTAAGAGGCAGAAGTTACAAAAAAAAAAACGAAATGAAATTTTGGAGTTGAAGAATATGATAAACAAAATCAAAAATTTACCAGAAGTCTCAACAGATTTTTTTTTCAGCATATTATGGGGGTACAAATGTTTTGGTATGCACATAGCAGTAACATTCAACAGTAGATTTGAACTGAAGAAAGGCTAAGTGAATTTTAAATACATCAATGAAGATTATAAAATCCAAAGAACAAAGAGAAAATAGAACAGCAAAAAGAAAAAAAAAATGAACAGAGCCTCAGAGAGACGCGTGGTACCTTTAAGTGTGCCAACGTACATATAATAAGAGTACCAGAAGGAGTGGAAAAAGAGAAAGGAGCGGAAAAAAATATTCAAAGAAGTTATATCTGAAAACTTTTCAAAAAAAAAATTTGCTGGAAAACTTAATCTACACATGCAAGAATGAACTCCAAGTAGGATAAACACAAAAAGATTCAAGCCCATCATAGTAAAATGGTGAAAGCCAGGATAAAGAATAAAATCTTGAAAACAGCAAGAGAAAAACAACTCATCACATACAAAAAACTCCAGTAAGTTTAAGAGGTAATCTATCATGAAAAATAATGGAGGTCAGAAGGCAGTTGGATGACATATTCAAAGTGCTGGTAAAAAAAAAAAAAAAAGAAAAGGCTATTAAACAAGAATCTTACATCCAGTGAAAATGTTTTTCAAAAATGAAGGTGAAATAAAGATATTTCCAGATAAACAAATATTAGCAAAATGCAAATAAAAACCACAATATCACTTCACACCCACTAAGATGGCTATTTAAAAAAAGGACAATAACAAGCATAACAAATGTTAGCGAGGATATGGAGAAATTGAAATTGGGACCTTCGTACACTGTTAGTGGAAATATAATATGGTACCATCCTGCCTTCAACAACTAGAACAACAAATAAAATACACGAACCAACTTTTGTCAGACACTGTATAAATATCAGTACAAGACTATGATTTCCCAGAAAATTAAAATCAAAGAGATGAGCCCAATTGCCTATATTATTATCTGGTAGTAGTCTCTATGCTATAGAGAAAGGAAGGGGAAACTGAATAAAGAACAAGAAAAGAGAGATAGGAGTTTGGAAAGGTCAAGACAGTTAGAATTAGTAGTACAGAGTACTGAAAAGGAGAGAGGTTCACTGTAAGAGAGATCTGTGAAGGGATCCCCTCGAGTCTTTGGCTAAGTTCTAATGTGAGCATATGTGAAAAGAAACCATATGAGGCTGGAGAAAGATTCACTAGAAAACATAGAACAAAGAAATCCTGGAACTTATACAATACTGAAAATAACTCATACCTCCATAAACTGCAGTAGAAAGGTTCTTCTGGCAAGACAGACGAGAACATTAAGACAGCTATTCTAAATATGTTCTCACATATTACAGAAGGCAGAGAAAAACATGACCTTGTTAAGAAGAATAATCAAAATTAAACAAAAGATGAAAAATACAATATCTGAAATAAAAAAATGGGCATGATGGGATTAAAAGCCGATTAGATACTGCAAAAGAAAAGATCAGTGTACTCAAAGCCAGAGCAACAGAACCTGTTAAAAATAAAGAGGAAAAAAGTAGAAAAAAATGAACAGATAATTTCCCCGTACAAAAATATCAAGAAGTCAAACATACATATAATTGAAGTCTCAGATAGAAAGAAAAGAATGGCAAAGAAAGAAACAATATTTGAGGAAATAATGGCCAACCATTTTCTAAATTTGGTTTCTTGAAAAACTATAACCTATCTGAAATGTTCAATAAATCTAATGTCACATAAATACAACAGAAACTACATCAAGGCTTATTGTAAACAAATTGATGAACACTAGTGATAAGGAAACATGCTTAAAAGCTATCAGAGATGATAACATATATCATAAAAACAAAGATAAGTATATCAGATTTCTTCAAAAACTATGCAAGTCAAAAATATATATATATATAATTGAGCAATATCACTGAAGTGTTGAGAGTAAAAAACAACTATCAACCTAGAATTCTATACCAGGGAAATTTTTAAAAAGTTACGACAAAGTAAAAACATTTGTAGACAAAAAAAAAGTGGAAGAGAATTTATCTCAGCCGACCAACCCACAAGTAATATTAAAGGACACTCCTCAGGCTGAAAGACATTAATCCAGATGAAAATACGGATCTAGCTGGGTGTGATGGCTTATGCAGGTAATCCCAGCACTTTGGGAGGCTGAGGTGGGAGGATTGCTTGAGGCCAGAAGTTTGAGACCAGCCTGAGGAAAAGAGAGAGCCCATGTCTACAAAAATTAGAAAATTAGCCAGGCATGATAGCACATGCCTGTAGTCCCAGCTACTCAGGAGGCTGAGGCAGGAGGATTGCTTGAGCCCAGGAGTTGGATGGACGTTGCAGTGAGTTATGATGAGGCCACTGTACTCTAGCTGCACTCTAGTGAATCTCTGGATGACAGAGAGAGACCTCATCTCAAAAAAAAAAAAGAAAGAAAGAAAGAGAGAAAGAGACAAAAAAAGAAAAAAAAATATGGATCTATACAAGGAAATGAAAGTCATAAATACTAATTATGTGGGTAATTATAGATGAAAATTTTTTTCTCAATTTTGATTTCTTGAATAGATAATTAATCACTTAAGCAAAAACAACAGCAATGTATTTTGAGTTTAATAATAAATATAAAAGTAAAATATATGATAGCAATATTGATAGAATCTTAGGTCAGGAGGGAGAAATGGAAATATGTGGCTATAAAGTTCTTACACCATATGTGATGTAGTATAATATTCTTGGGATATATACAACAATAACTGAATGAAATATTTTGAAATCCTAGATCAACTATTCATAAAATAATAGTCCGAGCTAGTAAGCCAAAAATAGAGATAAAATGGAATGCTAAAATATTCAATTAATCTAAAAGAAAGAAAGATGATAAGAAATAAAGTGTGTGCATACATATATGTATTCAATTGTTTTTAAAGAATGATAAGCTATTTCAATGTGGAAATAATAGTCCTTTTAATGAAATGTTCTGGAACAACTGCATTCTTACAGCAAAAGTAGAACAAAGCATTCATTTTTATCTCACAACATACACAAAAATCAAGTCCAAATGAATCATGTATCTAATGTAAGGGCAAAAGTTATAAAACTAGAAAATATTTATGACCTTGGAGTAGGCCAACTAATTTTGATAGAACACAAAGAACATAAATCACAAAAGGAGAAATTGATAACTTCACTGTCAAAATTAAGTATATTTCATCTTCCAAAGACACTATTAACAAAATTAAAATTTCAGACACATACAGAGAGAAAATATTTGCTATAAATGTATATGATAAATGACATGTCCAAAAATTATAAAGAACTTTTACAACTCCATAAGATGACAAACATGCTAAAAAGAAAATGGACATGTGTGCAAGAGATTTCACCAAAAAAGATACAAAAATGGCAAATAAGTATATAAAACTGTTCAACATTATTAGTCATTAGGAAAATGCAAATTAAAACCACAAAGAGATGCCACTATACACCCACTAAAACAGCTAAAAGTAAAAAGACTGACAATACTATTTTGGTGAAGATGTGGAGGAATTAGAACTCTCATACATTGCTGGTGAGACTGCAAAATTGCACAGCCACTTTGTAAAGTAGGCAGTTTCTTATAAAGTAACTTATAAATTTAAACATACACTTATGAACCATAATCTCACATCTAGATAGCTCCTAAAGAGAATTGAAAATATATGTCTACACAAAGACTTGGACATGAATGTTCACAGCAATATTCTTCATAATAGTCATGAACTAAAAACAATCCAAATGTCCGTCAACAGGTGAACGGATAGGGAAATTGAGACATATCCACGCCATGGACTACTACTCAGCAATGAAGAGGAAACTAGTAATATATGCAACAACATGGGTGATTCTCAAAAGTGTTACACCAATTGAAAGAAGTCAGACACAAAGACTGTATTTTCTATGATTCCCTCTACATGAAATTCTAGAAGAGGCCACAGTGGAATGACAGAAAACAGCTCAGTGGTTGCATGTTTCCAGAGGCTGGGGACGAAAGACTGCAAAGGGGCACTAGGAACATTGTGCAGTGAAGTGAATGTTCCATACCATGACTGTTATGAAACAGTGGTGCTTATGTCACTGTATAGAGCTACCCCAAATCATCAAATTATGCAGCTAAAATCAGTGAATTTCAATAAAGCTGATTCAAAAAGTACATATAAGTTCCCCAGTCCCTGCCTGGGCATATTGAATTAGAATCTGAAGGAGGTAGAGCCCAAGAAGCTAAAGTGTTTAAAAACTTCCCCAGGTTTATGATATAAACAGACAGGCAGCTGTGGAGAAGGCCTAACTTGAGCAACTCAGTCATCAGCCCCCAGTTCTGGTAATTAGCAAGAGATTGGTTCATTGATCGACCCCTGGTGACCCTAGACTCAGAGATGACTGAAGCTAAACTTGCCACATGTTTAAATGCTTCCTACTCTGCATGTTGGTTAGTCTGGAAACTGGAACTGGCTACGTTTTCAGGGGGTGGGTCATTAAGCCAGTTTGGACAGCAGGGAAAAACAGAAACACAGGAAATAAGCAGAGCTGCAAAGACTTTTATTGTTGTTATTATTATTATTACTACTACTACTACTATTATTATTTGCTACTCTCAGATATTATATAACCATACTTTAAAACAAAAAGCTTGAAGGCAAGTAAATGTCAAGACATAAAAAGGCAGAGCTGAAATGGTGAAATGACAGGAAGCGAAGTTAAATTTTCATTTTGTCTTCCCTTTCAAATACGTTCTGTAAGCAATTCAGTCATAGTGAACACCACCGGAGTGCAAAGCACTGCTGTAGTCATCATAGGGTAGTGGTTCTGAAAGCGAGCTTTGAGGTTTAAAAAAATAAGAAGAACCAAAGTCTTCACCAAGAAATTTTACTGTTGGCCTGGGGTGAGAGCCAGCAATCTATATTCTAAGTACCTCCGCCGGTTCTGATGTGAAGCCAAGTGGGGACTGTCATAGCAGCTACAAGAATGCATTAAGATAAATTCCCTCTTGACTCTGAGCAGCCTCAAAGACAAAATGGACTGAATCATAATGACCTCCTTTTTTATCCATTCAAATTGAGCAGCGCCTCATAGATACAGAAGGCACCAGAAATCCCTTTTTTTTTTTTTCCGTGTTTCTAATACCCTAAAGGCAAAAAAGGGACCATGAAAGTGGAGACTTTTACTTTTCAGATGTTCATTATCTGGAACATGGGAATAGGTGTTAGCATAAAGAATGGGTTAATAATTATTAATTTTAACACAACTCTACCACCCAAATTATTGTGGAAAAGTTGAGCATTTCTGTATCTGAGATCTATACTCAAAATATCTGTTGATATCTTACAAATAATGTTTATTCTCCCAAGTATTCTAAACAAAATTCCCTCTCCTTCCCTAGCACACATTTCTCACAGTCTTTTTCTAGCAGCATAATTTTCCACAAAGCTCTCATCAATCTGCCTTTGTAACAAGAGTATTTTAAGAAAGGTATAGCTTGTCAGCAGGTTTGTAACCATTTGCTGCCCTTGGGAGCTGAGAGAAGGCCGGGTTTTATATCTGTAAGTCGTGACCATTATGTGCCAGAAAATGCTCATCAGCCTCGCTGGCCACCTGATTATAATCCATTTTTGGATATGTCACACTTCATTGAAAGTCCATATCTACTTGAAAATACATAACCTTTGCAATTTTGCCTAAAGGCTGCAAACTTTAGATTTTTACCCATTTTTTTCCATAATGGAAAGATGAAAACTAAAATAACTCACTTTTTATTTTTTAAAAAAGTGTATGGAACATAGCACCATTGTAATCTTATATTTCAAGGGCATGGAGGTCACTTTTCCAAATATGTATTTAGGTTCCAGAAGAAAAATACCCCCCAAATTACACAGTAAACACCAAGTACTTCATTTGTTTTAAAATGAAACTGTAGCCTTCTTTCCACATAAAGCCATTGCTCTATTTCAACCATTTTTGCGTAGGTGTTTAATGTGTTTGTTGCACTTTCAACTAAAAAGCTTGGTGTTAGCATTTGTGTGGATCAAGTTTTAGATAAAGGGTGGAGGATGGTATTTCTCTGCAGTGACAGATGATGCAAAGTTGGTCTAATGAGTGAGAAAATCACAGAACTGGGACAGATGATAGATAAAATAGGACACACCCATAAAAGACAGGAATTTGAAATGTAAGGACCATATATGTATAATTCAATTGGCCAAGATACAGTAGGAAGAGGGGACGAAATTAAAGGTTATTGACCTCTTTATCTTTATTGTACGTTTATTTTGAACAGTGAAAAAGCTGGAAGATGTAGTCATACTACAATAAAAGGGGCTAACAAATATATAAATAAATACTGTATGCCTAGTATGTCTAATCAGAGACTCCTGTCAGGTAGAATGTAAACTTACTGTAAGAGCTTGTAAAGGTGAGAAAACCAGGGTGGAGGTTCAGGCATCGGACTAAAGCCTGGAGGCTCTCATTCACTCTCAGAGAAGAGTGTGTCTTTGGGGGAGCTAAGGTACCCACAAGGGATCTACAACTGAGACTCAGCCATGAGTTACCAGGCAAGCAGGCATTTTGTGATTTGACAAAAACAATCACTCAAGAGGTAGGTACATAGATGTTTCAATTTTACAAACAAATCATAGAGGTGGAGGATTATTGAGGAGTATCAGCCTTCACCAAACCAGGTAAAATTGACTGATTCTAGAATATCAAAGGGAAATCAGGGGCCACACAATGAGGCTGCCTGTTCTCTCTACTACTTTCCAAGTTTTCAGACATAGTTACTGAAGAGTAACCATGCCAAAACACTATGTTAGCCATGATGGGGAAAATAGACAATTCTGCAAAACCTGGTTCCTACAGTTGAGGAGGTTACAAGTCAATACCTACATGTCTATATGATGATATGGTATGGTAGTAAATTTGAATCTTGTCTCCACCACTTACTAAACTGAGGAATTTGGGTTAATTGTTTAACTTCTCTACCTTTCAAATCAATCTTTCAGGGTTGTTGTTGGGACTGGAGAGAACTTGTATAATAGCCTAGTATATACCAAACCCTCAACAAATGATAGCTATTATACAGTCATATACATAAATCATTCTCCACTTTACTTTCTTTGAATAAAAGAACAATATAAGAATTAGAACAGATCCATCCATTAACTATTAGAATTTTAATAATTACAACTTAGGATTTTAGAGAAATATCATTCACTCATTCTAAATTGGCTTCTATATAAATACAGTTCTATAGATAAAGGCTGGTATGCAAAGAGAATGATATTGCAGAGTCTCATAAGATAAAAAATAAGGAGTTTGAAAAGAGGTTAAATGTCCCCTTCCTTAAATTCCCATATAAAATATTTAATACTAGAAGAGAAATATTAGAAATGTAAAATAATTTTCTCATGGGAGATACATCAGCTGATTTTCCCAAAGAAGGTAAATCTAAACAACGAAATCTAAACAACGAAATAAAAGAGAGAGCAAATTGAAAGGAAACTAATGTTAATGCCAACATCTCTTAAACAAAACAATCTTGACTTAACAGATAATATAAGTTACTGATAAAGATCACTGATTCTGAAGCTGCAGTGCCTAAGTTAAAATCTTAGCGCTAGTGCTGAGGTACTTTTTGACAAGTTATTTTACTTCTTAATACATCAAAATGGGAATGATATTAGTACCTATCTCATCACATTGTTGTGATAATTAAATGAGTTAATATATGCAAAAGGCTTAGAACAGTGCCTGCATATAGTAAGTGCTAAACAGATGCTATTAGCAGCAACAGCAGCATCACCATCATCAGTAAAATTATTACAGATATGGTGAGCATAATTCTGAGAAGCATCTCAAAAAAGGCAATTTCATACAGCCAAGAATGAATGATTCTTTTGCATAATGATTAACTTCACTATGATTAGATAACTTGCTTATGGAGAATACTATGCTAATTTGTCCAAAGTCAAAGGTTTAATTCTCCTGTGGGTCTGCTGGCTATATTCCATGACCACAGATTAAGACACTAATACTAACCAGCTTATTCAATAAATTCTGCTTTTAAAAAGGTGGCTAGTAAGAAAATGTAAATTGATCAGTCCACACCCTTGAATAACATTAGACAATTTGGTCCATAAATATATTCCTATTGATCATAGATTAGTTCATATGGTCTTCATATAAAATTCTGGAACTAGAAAAATACTGAAAGATGATCTGGAGCCAAATCTTTTATTTTATAGGGGAAAAAATAAGCTCAGAGACAAAAAGTCACTGAGTAAACAAGATCACATGATTACTTCATGGCAGAGCTAGAACTCTTAGCCCATGTTTTGTTCTGCTTTGTATTTACATTACACCACATTTATTAAATACAGAAGATTTTTACCTCTGAGAACTTAGTTTTTTAAAGTTTGTGTTTCTATCATTACAGTTTATTATTCCATTAAAAAAATTAAGTCCAATGGTAGAAAGTGGGGGTTGGAAGACCTTTGTAAAAACTTTTTTATGAAAGAAATGGAAAGGCATCTTACAATATTGAGCATGTAAGGTAAAGAGTGACATTACCTGACTCAAATTTTTTAAAGATCAATTTGCCTTTTATTTTAAAACTAGATGGCCAGGAGAGGGAAGGCTCAATTAGCAGGGTATTGCAATAAGCCAAGTGAAAGATGATGGTGGCTTGGACCAGGATGATAACAGTAGAAGTGGTGATAAGTTGTCCAAGTCTGGATATGTTTTGATGGTAGCACCAATTAAAATTCCCGACACATTGCATATGAAGTATGAGGGAAAACAGGAGTCATGGAGACAAGGGCATATAAGTCTTCATTTGAGAAGTTCTAATTTTTTTAATTAAATCTCTCTTGTTGCAATCTATACCATGATTTACATATTTTCATCTGTATTAAAAAAGGTCAATCACTACCTACACAATACATTCCCGTGATTTTGGCAGCAGCCAGTATCATGCCATGTATTACAAAAGAAACTGACCTCAAAGGAGATTTGACTGCATTACCAGGGTAGCTAGAAGTTGTAGCTTGAGGCTAAAGTGGAACATTCTAGACATGTCTGCTGAAATGAGGGAAACAGCCCACCACATGTCCATTGGCATGAGTGACAGAGCAGCATTTAGGATAGAATTCATCCCACAGGAAGAGGGAGAATCAATCATTTGAAAGGAAGGCTAATTCTAAGTATGGCATAGTGTCACAACCTGTCTTTGTCCCCAGCTCAGCACCCTATGACTTATATCTGGATGTCAGGGAAGGGAGAGAGAACTGTGAACAAAAAATTTAAAAAGGCTGTTTTCATCAAAATCCTCTAAGATACAAGATTAAAAGTCAACATCACCTTGATAGACCCTTGTGGAATGTAGCCTAGAAAGACAGAGAGGCACTTTCTCTCAATTTGGCAGAGTGTGGCATAGCTTCACCATCTCACAGGGAGCAGTGTCCTCAGAAGCTCAGGGTCATTGTGATGATAGTTCCCTGGGGTGTGTCAGTAGGACCAAGCAGAGGTGGGGCCGAGGAGAGGAATAAAAGAGGTAGACATCAAATGAAACTGACCTCTTCATAAGCAAGCACACGTGAGACTCTCAGAAATGCTTGCATGCAGTCAGTTGCATTACTAGGAGGTAAGCAAGAGTCAGAGAGGCTTAAATTGCTATTACCATCCCTGCCCATTTTTTAAATGATGACAGAATAAATTTTTATACTCCATGGATAAAGAAAATGTAGTATGTGTGTATATATATATATATATATTTTATATACACACACACACACACACACACACCATGGAGTATTACTCAGCCATAAAAAGGAATGAAATAATGTCTTTTGCAGCAACTTGGATGGAACTGGAGACCATTATCCTAAGTGAAATATCTCAGGAATGGAAAAATAAGTACTACATGTTCTCATTTATAAGAAGGAGCTAAACAAGGGGTATATAAGGTAATAAAGTGGTGAAATGGACATTGAAGACTAAGAAGGGTGGGGGAACAGGAGAGAGTGAGGGATAAAAATCTACCTATTGCGTACAATGTACACTATTCTTGTGACGGACACACTAAAAGCCCTGACTTCAGAATTATGCAATTTATCCATGTAACAAAAAACACTTCTCTGGTTCCATATGAAGCATAGAATTATTTTTTCTAGATCTGTGAAAAATGTGATGTTGGTATTTTAATAGGGATTGCATTGAATCTGTAGATCACTTTGGGTAGTATAGACATTTTAACAATGTTGATTCTGCTGACTCATGAGCCTGGTATGGTTTTCCACCTGTTTACATCCTCTGCTATTTCCTTCTTCAGTGTTTCGTAGTTCTCCCTGTAGAGGTCTTTTACCTCCTTAGTTAAATATATTCCTAGGTATTTTACTTTCTTTGTTGCTATTGTGAAGGGTATGGAGTCTTTGATTTGGTTCTCAGTTTGACCGTTTTTGGTGTATAGGAATGCTGCTGATTTCTGTACATTGATTTTGTAACCTGACATTTTGCACCTCTTGTATTATCCTGGATAGAGATGGAACCCATTCTACTAAGTGAAGTATCCCAAGAATGGAAAACAAGAACCACATGTACTCACCATCAAATTGGTATTAACTGTCAACACTTAAGGGCATATAACATTCATCGGGTGTCGGGCAGATGGGAGGGCGGAGGAGGAGATGTGTATATACACACCTAATGGGTGCAGTGCACACTGTCTGGGGGATAAACATGCTTGAAGCTCTGACTCGGGTAGGGCAAGGGCAATATACATAACCTAAACATTTGTACCCCCATAATATGCTGAAATAAAGAAACTTAAAAAAAAAAAACACTTGTACCTCCTAAATTTATTGAAATTTTAAAAAGCTAATGAATAAAATCTTTAAAAAAGTTATACTCCAATTACACACCACAGCTTTTTGTACAATTATATATCATAATTAGGCAGTCTATATAGCCCAAAGCTCATGTTTGCCACGTCTGTTCAAGATCTCCAGAACCCAGGTAGATAGCCTCTTTGAAGATATTAAAGAGAATAAATTCTGCAAAACAGACTATTGTTGTTTTGTAAATGATAAACATGAGGGTTTTAAAAAAAAAAAAAAATGAGCACCCTTCATAAAAGCAGGCATTTTATATAAGCAACTGGAAGGACTGAATATCTGTACCCCATCTGTCCTGGTGCATATACTAAGAACATTACTCTGTTTAACACTTTAACAATGCTACTTACATGTTTTTCACTCCTGAAAGAAATAACATACCTTGTTTAAATCCTCCTTCTTAAAAGACCTGCATTCTTATGAACATTTTAAGTGGCTTCACAAAACTATCCCATGCTGAAGAAGCCAAATTGACTCTTTGTGCCAGTGAGCCAATTTTACCTACATTCAGCAATTATCTTAATCTTGAATTACGCTTTGACCTTGGCCCCATGCTTCCTCATGCCTGGAGAGTATCTCTTTGTTTCTTTATTCATTTATTTGTATTTCTATCCTATCTTCTTCTTAAAAGTCTCTGAAGTGTGTCTTATACCTCTAATTCCAGATGATGGGAAGATTACTCTTACTACTGCTACAGTTAGAACCACAGCACAAGGACAAAAGGGAAAGGTCCAGTGAGAATGTCCACACCATCAACACGCAGCTTCCCAGAGCAGAGGATCAGTGGTTGAGGTCCTTCAGTGGGTGCAACATGATTGCAATCCAGCCAGCAGAAGAAATGGAATGAGGTGAAGATATTTGGAAGATGAGTGTGACAGGGTTGAAGACCCCTGGAGGCTTTCACTTAGGTAAACTCAGCAGGTTCCTTGGAAAAATGAGTAGTTCTTTTACACAATATTAGAAGATGGCAAATTAAACAAGATACCTGGTAGGTCAAAAAACCCACAAAAAATATGATGATATTGAGAATCTATTGCCACACAAGTACATATGATCTAGAAAGAGTGCAGAGATTTTGGAACATACCACCTACAATTTCAGAGATCAAATGCTGAAAGGCATCCATATTAGCCCTCCATAAGTGTGACAAGAGATTACGTTATCAAGTCCCACAGTTCAGCTGCATATGTTTACTTGTATTTGGCTAACTCTGTACATTTCAAATCTTAATACGTGTTTTCCATTTTCACTGCTGCCCTTCATCCACCAATACCCTGTTAAGATCTCTGTGCTTAGTAGGTAGGAAGACATACACATTGGCTTGGAGGTGGGCAAAGCAAATGAAGAGAATGATTCTCCAGGACAAGACACATTCCAGCAAATACCTTCCCTCTTTTTCTGAAGAAGTCTCGCCATCTTACTATCCACTGCTCTGCTCTTGCCTGTCAGGAAGATGCCAGTATGTGCACCACCAACTACCTCCAGAACTAACGTTCAGCTCAGCACTGCACATCTTGCCCATTTTGAAGACAGGAAGTCCAGTTTTGTGAGAGGAAGCATATGTGTGCCGAAGTGTGTGTGTGCACGCGTGTGTGTGTGCATGTGTGTGTGTGTGAGACAGAGAGAGAGACTTACCTTCCAATAAGGGAGAACTCGCCCACGACACCAAGGCGCCGCATGGCACTCAGGAGTCCTCGGACGGTCATGCCTTCACAGAAGCAGACCACCACTCTGGCCTTGGGAAGCCGCTCTCGGAGCTTGCGCAAGAGTCGGTCAAAGCTCTTCTCCCCAGCGTTGCTGTAGATTTTGTCAGAATGGGCTATGCAGAGGCCTTCCTGGGCAGCCAACTCTTTGAAAGCGTCCATTCCACTCTCCCCATAATTCCCTGTCCAGAAACAATCAGCAGATGTTCAAGACAACCATAGCAGCAATGCCACTTACAAACTGGAATGAGGACTCGTTAGTCACAGGGAATGGAGAGAACATATTTGCCAAATAATTTGTAAATATAACTAGGACTGAAAGAAGATCTGGCTGGATTAAAGAGAGTAATCAAATGTAACCAATCAACCCTGGAAATAATGAGAAATTATCTAAGCTAGGGCATTCACAATGAAAACAAGTTTTGTGAAAAGAAGGATTGCTGCTCTATTGTACAAGCATGATTAATAGTGGTTGTCCCAGAATTTAACCATGCAGGAGAGACCAGCACATTGGGCTAGGGAGGTCATACCAGCACAAGGGGAAGGCCTGTTTCTTTGCAGACTTGCTTCAGCTGGCTGCCAGGCTAAGAGGCAGCCACTCGTGGTGATACAAAGCCCTGCAACATTTCCATGAAGAGTAGGCAAAACAAAAGGAACACCTGGCCAGGCAGGAGATCAGTAGACCAGAAACAGCTACAGGGCTTAGTCAAAATCCACCATCCTCTGATGAAGCGATGGGATTATGGGAGATTTGCGCCTTATATTTTGGTTTCTATTATATATCATTCTTATGATAAACTA
>RJWJ010008716.1:0-52485 GCA_004363605.1 Indri indri
CTATCCCAGTCAAGAAACAGACCATTGCTAGCACCCTAGAAGCTCCGCCGTGTGCCCCGTCCTAATAACTGAGCCCTCTCTTCTCCTCAGAGGTAACTGGTTTTTAACACCGTACATTACCTTTGCCTGCTTTTGGACTTTATATAAATTATATATAAATGCAGTGCATATTTTTTGTTTGTTTCTGTCTTCTTTTCCTAACCATTATGTTTGTGATATTCTGTCAGGTTATGTATGTAGCTATACTCTTGTTATTCATTACTATATTTACCCTTTCTATTACTGTTGGAAATTTAGGTTATTCTCAGTGTTGGGGTATTACTAATAATGTTGCTACTAACAGCCTTGTATATGTCTTTTGATGCATGTGTGCATGGATTTCTGTTGGATATATATCTGACAATAGAACTGCACATAGGATATATGTTTATTAGTTTACACTCCTTCCAGTGAGGTGTGGGAGTTCTGGTTGCTCCATATTCTTGACAACATTTGATATTGTCAGTTTTATTACTTTTAGCAATTCTGTTGAGTATGTAGTATTATTTCATTGTAGTTATACTTTGTATTTCTCTGTTGACATTGAACACTTTTTCAAATGCTTTTTGGCTATGGGGTATCCTCTGTTGTGAAATGTCTGTTCAAGTCTTTTGTTCATATTTTAAAAATTGGATTATTTTATCCTTTTCTCTTCAATTTATAGGAGCCCTTTATGTATTCTGGATTTGAATTCTTTGCTTGATACATCAGTTTGTGGTTTGCCTTTTTATTGTCTTAATGGTACCTTTTGACATAGAGAAATTCTAAATTTTAATGGGATCAAATTTATCAAGTTTCTCCTTTTATGGATGTTGGTCTTATGTCTAGTTTAAGAAATTTTTCCTGCTTCAAAGTCACAAAGATATTCTATGTGTTAAATCATGGAAGTTTTATTGTCTTACCTTTCACAATTAAATCTATAATTCACCTGGAGATGATTTTTGATGGAGGTTAGGAATAAAGTTTTGATTTTTTTCCATATAGATGTCCAATTGACCTAGAACCATTTCTTGAAAACCCTGTTCTTGCCTCATTGCTTTGTGATGTCATTTTGATCATATGTCAATGAATCTATTTCTGGACTCTCTTTTTTGTTCCATTGGTCACTTTTCTATGCTTATGTAAATACCACCCTGTCTTAATGCTAAGTCTTGATATCTGATAGAATAAAGTTTTCCCATCTTGTTCTTCAAGAGTGTTTTGGCTATTTCTGGCTTTTTTCTTTTCTACATAATTTTAGAATCGGCTTGTTAATTTCCATATAAAATTTTTGAATTGAAATCGCACTGAATATGTAGATCAATTTGGGGAGATTAACATCTTTACAATATTGAATCTTCCAGTCCTTGAATATGGTACATCCCTTATTTATACGGATCTTCTTTATATTCTTTCAGTAATGTTCTATATTAATAGTTTTCTCTGTGAAGGTTTTTATGCTAATTTCATAGCTCAGGATTCCCACACACCTACATGTGGTGTAGGTTTGAAGTTTCAGCTTCACAAGATGACATATTTTCTTCCAAGAGTGGTCCTGGGTTGTGGCAAACTTACTCGTGGCTACCCTGGACTGGCAGACTGCATGTGTCTCATCTCTTTTTCCTTGATGGCTATTTGAAGTTCCCAGCTTCTTGCAGGAGCTGTTCAAAATGCTTACCTCTAAAATGAGATTGGAATGGAAGGCAGATGGAGAAAGGAGCCTCTCATGGAATTTTTCGCACGATTTTGTATTGTTTGATTTGTTATTTGATTACAAGTAATAAAACTTAAATTACCCATCAAATTTGACAGCCAACCACTTCCCCTCCCCCAGCTCAGGCCCCCAAACCTTGACAGTGTTCATGGCCTTGTCCTCTTTTAACCTGCTTGTCACCTGTGCTCCAGCCTCCTGGCTGCCTTTGAGCTGTCTTTGTGCCTTGAGAGCTCCATTCTCCTTTTCCCCTGATGGCCTTTGCATTTCTTGTTCTCTGTCTCTATAATGTTCTTCACCTTTTTGCCTGTCAGCGTTAACTTATCCTTGGGTGGCTTTCAATTTCTACAACATGTCCTCAGAGCAGCCTTCCCTGAATTTCAGACCAGGTCATATCCCCTGCTCTATGCTCTGCTAATATCTTATATTTCTCTTTTGTGACTTTTGCCACAATTTCAACTAAATAATGAATTTTGAAAGTAGCTGTATAGTCCCAGATGTGAGGTTCATTTGACCTGGCGCTATGGCTGTCTCATTTGCTGATTAATTTCAGGGCCTGGCAGAGCACCTTGTATATGGTAGGCCTTTGATAAACGCTTAAGGAAGGAATCAACAGATAAGGGAATGAGGTTTTCTTTAAGCATACATCACACTTTTATTACCCACAACCCTCTCCCCCCCAACTCCAAAATTGGGCACGGGGATTAAAAATAAAAGTTACTAGTAGTGCTAGTAACTTTCATTAAAAAGTGTACAAACTTTGCTGAAAATTTATCCAACCTTCAAACAATTTGGTTACAGATATTTGTAATACGTACATTTAAAAATATATGTTAACTGATATAATAGAATATGATCTGAGGAAATGACTCAGCAAGTGATTCCAAAAAACACCCCTGTGAGCTTTCATAATCTGAATCAAATAGCAAAATGAGGTAACCAAATGTGCCAACAGGGGGAAAATAGCTTTCTAATGAAGGCCTAAAGATATCTGTGAAAAATATTCTCATAGGTGAGTTGGTAGATCTCATTTAAAATTATTACAAGAAGACCAAATTTAAGAATCTTAACAAATCACATTTCAGAGAGTATATAAAATCTAAATATGCTTTCATATTTTCCAGATTTGGCTCAAGTAAAATTCAGGATAGAAAGTCCCTAATATGAGATCTTGGGTATCCCTCACCTATTCCTGATGAACAAAAAGTGTGTTAAAGATCCAAATTATTGGCATAATAATCAGCTATATACAAATCACATATAATCTTTATTTTCTGAATGAAAAAAATCATGTTTAAAATGGCAAAAGCCCATCTTACATAGACTCTTTTATATACATGCAAAAAATTTATATCTATACCAGATCTAACATGACACTACTGTATACTCTGTATTCATTTTATAGAAGCATGTAAGTAAAGCACTTTTTCTAATTTATATAGAGATACCTAATTAACAAGACACATTGTCCTAATGACTAGGAAAAGTAGCTTTTTCTTCCCTCTCATCGACTAAGAATTCTTGTTGTAATGTCCTTTTTTCAGTAAATTTTTGAGAAACAGTTGGGAATTTAGGAGGCAGCAGAATCTGTTTTGGTAAAATCCTGAATTTTTGCACTCTTGTGAAGATCTCTTTTTGGGAATGCCTTTTCTTTGCATGGGGCTCCTAGGGGCGTGTGCAGACTTGTTTATTAAACGGTTAGTGCTTATTAGGAGCACACAGGCATGACTTCTGACCAGCTCAGACTACCCACAGGGAGCAGCTTTTGTGGCTAGCAAGAGAAAGAACAGCTGATTCATGCCCACCTGTTGTCACCTTGGGTGATAGCACCAGACAGCAGGCAGATGGTGTGTTGCTTTTGTCCTCTTTCCTCCTACAACAATACTGATTTTACCATCTTACCCCAGCTGTAAGTTTTTTGTGTGTTCTTGTTTGTTTTTGGCATGCACTGTCATCTTTGATATTTTTTTAATCCCCACTCCCCCCAAAACAAGTCAAGGCCTCTAGGTGAAGGAGATATTTTTGGGAATCTTGAGCATAGTTTCTGATTCCCCTAAGTCTTTTCATGGAATCTTAGGGATTTGAAGCTCCCATGTTGGGAAATGTGAGATCCTTTTCTGTTCCTGTTTAGGACTGCACAGAGTTGTGCAATGAGGGCGAGGCAGTGCTGTGGTCCTTTAACGGGCAGTGCATTTTGAGAATACCGTCTGTAAAATGTCTCCTCTAGAATTCCCACTGTCTGAAGCCTGTGCAAGCCCTCTGCCCGTGAACAAAGGAGGAGCTTAATAGGCCTCCAAGGATTTCGGTAGGAAAAGGTAATTATTTCCTAAGCCGAGTGCTGCCTGGGAGACTCTTCCTCTGTCCCCAGGAGTCCTTTCCCCCATGCTCATTTCTAAGCTCCTACCATCCGACGTCTTCAACTTCAGATGCAAGCTGGTGCCCTGTTGCCTCCCTGGAGTTTTGCCATTGGACAATTTCCTGTCCATGGATACTCATGAGATTACGCTGAAATTTCATTCCCAATGTCATCAGGAGTGAAACTAACCAAATTGAACTCTAGAGAATGTGCTTTAATATATAAGAATATAGAGCTAAGTAATTGCTATGTTGATCAGAGGAGGAAATCATTCACTATAAAACTCATGCTGTAGGACAACTCATTTCTAAGCAAGATCCTAATAGGACTTGCCTAAACAGAATTAAACTTGCATGGATTTTTAATAAGGACCTATTTATTCATCAGACAAAGAGAAACATTTCATTTCACTTAACTAAAAGGGCAGAACTTTTCAATGTCTCAATTACTCAAGAAATGTGTTATGCACATGCTCATCAGAATTTAATGGATGACTTCAGTTATAAAAAACTTTAGCCATGTTGAAACTCTTGCTCAATGATTCCTAGCGGAAAACCCTTCATGCTACCCACTCTATAATCAGATGTTACATGTAGCCACCCCATTCTTTGGAAGGATTTCTGAAAAGGAGAGGCCATTAGTTCAGATGTGCCATTTTTGCCTGTCAAAGGGCAATTTGCAAACAAACATTATAGTCTAGGAAGGAGAGCTCTTCTATTCTCAGAAAAAAGTGCAGATAATTGGACTTTACATATGTTTCTTTTTTGAGATACAGACCACAGAATTTGTTTATGACTATCTTTAGCATGAACAGGAAGCTTATGATGAAATGGAGAGGAAAAGAGTTAAAATGTATAAAACTCATGGGAAATATATTCCGAATGATCAAGTGGCTTCAACAAGTTCATTTTTAAAACAGGAGAGTGATGCTGCATAGAGTTGTTTTTTTGGTAGCAGGGAGGGGCATTGCTGTGCCAACTACACTTCCTGGCCCTGTGACCAACTGCTGGTTATTTGTCAGAAGAGCAGCGGGGTGGGACCAAGGCTGCAGTCTTTGGCTGTGGAAAAAATGTTTTTCTGTGAGAAACTTACTAGTTTGTATAAAGGTCAAACCAGGAATGCTGACTCCTTAGCAGTCTAACCCTAACCCTAACCTTAACCTTAACACCAAGTTTGGTTTTTAAACAAGGTTGTTTATATGAGTAATCTTAGGAGACATATAAGTGTTAAAGGCATGTTTTCAAGCATTTATATCACTCTTTAAGGGGGTACCAAGCACTCTTCACCTCTTATTTCCTCTAAGTCTCACATCTGCACCCTTAATTATCCCCATCAGTCAGAATAGGCCAGGTTATGCTGCTGCAACAAAAAAGTCTAAAATCATCTGGCATTGTATTAGAGATTGCTGGTGGAGGGTGGAAAACCATTAGTTGAGGCAGAAAGAATGTTGCTCTTTCCCTCTGCCCTGGGGACAGACAATGTTTGAGATGGTGGCTGCTCCATCTGCTGAGCTTCCAGGGTGAGATGAGCAGTTCATCCAGCTGACCTGCAATGCAAATAAACTTTTGTTAGTACAGGCCAGTGAGATTTAGCAGTATAACCTGGCTTATCTGGACTAATACAATATCTAGTGCAGTTTTACAGTCTAACAGACAAATGCTCACAAGGGTTAAATAGCTAGCCCAAGACTCTCTAGTCAAGGGCCAGGGAAACCATGTATGGCTTCTATCTAACATGTCAGACTGACTCCTCATGTGTGTCTGGCGGAGCCATGAAAGATCAGTTTTTCTATCAATTACAGAATCTTCATTCTAATGTAATCATTCTGATCCCACGTGCCTCTGGAAATGAACTTGGTCTTTTGCAAAGAGAGCAACATAACTTTTGTTTTGGTTTAGCATTGCAGAGAGGGTGACCAACCATCCTGGTTTGCTCAGGACTGAGGGATTTCCCAGGACATGGGGCTATCAGTGGTAAAACCAGGAAAGTTCCAGGCAAACTGAGACGAGTTGGTCACTCTAATTGCTGGGGTGATATCTCCTAGCAACATTTAGGAATTATGCAGCCTAGATTCCCATTGCACCCTGTAATTCTTTCCATCATAATATTTATCACATTGTGTTGTAAATGACTCAGACTGTTTAGTGTCTATTTGCACATAAAACCCTGAACTCCAGAGACCAAGGCCTATTTCTCTTTTCATTTTGTATTCCCAATACCTTATATGATGTCTGCCACTTTAAAAGAGCACAATAAATATTTATCGAATGGATGAATAAATGCCGTTTCTCTGTTGTTTTTCATTCCAAAAACTGTTACGATGTGATTGGCTTTTTCTCCTTAGAGGATTAATTCTACCTAGATAATAATTTAACAATGAGGCAAGGTAGGAATCTTTCCTGGCTTCAGCTACAAGCTTGCATAAAGCTTTCAGCATGACCCATAGTGTAAAATTATATAAACTCAGCACTGAGCTTCAGCATACACTGATTCCTTATTAGACTGACTGAATAATTCAATCTCCTTGTTTGGCATTTGTTTAAAGACAGGAGGTCATGGGGCACACGGTGGATATTTGAGGCTGTGGAAACATATGTTATAAATTTGGTTTAGCTGTTTCTGGTAACTGGGCTTATTGCGAGGGAAGACCCAGGCTTCCCGAGTCTGCCCTCCACTCCTGGGAATGCTTAAGAGCATGCCCTCCAAAACCAGAGGCAGAGAGAAAATCCTGGTGGGCATGCCTCACTGATGCGCTGCATTCATGCCCAGTTAAGGACAGCAAGCAGTAGACTGAGAGATTTGCTCCAGAGAGTCAGATCCAGGGCTCATCCAGGCAAGTATTTTCATAACAGGCCTAAGAGGTGTGTTAAGAAAGAGCTTGGTAGTTCTCGCCTCCACTTACAGACTGACTCCTCAGACATCCTTGTTAATCACCCACAGTAGGTCTCTCCTAAGTGACTAAGCTTTTCTGAGAAGTGATTTAAGTTCTATAAAGAGTTCCCTATAGAGCAGTGGGAAGATCACTGAACTTATTTTAAGAAGACTTAAAAAAATAAATTCCCATCCTCAGTTTTCTCTTCTGTAAAATGGGTTTCATTATATTTACGTTTCTTACCTCCCGAGATAGTTTGTGAAGGTCAAAGGAGATTAAGTCAGTGAAAATAGTTTGAAGATTGTGCCCATTTCTATTCTAGTTGCTGTGGGTAGGGCAGAATTAAACACTCCACATCCCCGTTTTTATAGAGTGTATTGGGCAATGCAGAGAGATAGTTGATAAATACAAAAATGTATATGTCAGGTGGCAAGTGCTATATGGAAAAATAGAGCTGGGTAAGGGGAATAAAGGAAGACTGGGCAGAGGACTTGCCTCTCTACGTTGGACGGCTAGAGACACCCCTAATAAGGTGATATGTGAGCAGAAACTTGAAGGAAGCAAAGCTTATCTCAGGGAAGAACATTCCAGGCAGAGAGAACAGCAAGAACAAAGGTCTTGGGGAAGCTACTTGCCGTGTTTGAGGTAGGCTGGTGTAGTTGGAGCAAAGTGAGAGTGGAGGGGCTTGGGGGAGAGGAGGTGAGAGGTAACGTTAGCGCTTCAAGGTCAAGAAGAGGCAGACCATGTATGGCCATGTAAGTTATGGTTAGGACTTCGGGTTTCATTCTGTGTGGAATAGGAAGCCATCGTAGCATTATGAGCAAAGAACTGGCGCGAGCAGACTTAACGTTTTTAGGACTCGCTCTGCTCTGTGGAGAGCGGGCTGCAGGGAAGGAGTGGCGGCGGCAGGGAGGCCGGTCAGACAGCTATTGTCATAATCCAGGTGAGAGGTGATGAGACTTGAATCTGGGCAACGGCCCAGGTGAAGGCAAAATGTCACTGGACCTTGGATATAGACTGGATATGACAGAAAGAGACGTGTCAATGATGACCCCAAGGTTTTCAGCTTGAGAAATCGGAGGAATTGGAGAATGGAATTGCCTTTTATAAAGATGAGCAATACTGTGGTAGGCACATTGTGTGGTGTGTGCGTGCGTGTGTGTGTATTTGTGTGCAGTGGCAGGGAATCAGGAGCTCTATTTTATTAATACATATTTTACGTTTGATATACAGAAAAGTATGAATATCAAATAGGCAGCTAGGTATGAGTAGGAAGTATTCAGGGGAGTTGTTGGGGCTGGAGTTATGTATTTGGGATCTTAAGTCCTGGGGCTAAATCACCTAATTAGACAGATAAATGGATTTAAAAAAGGTCAGAGGACTGAACCTTGGAGCCCTACAACATACCATTTAGAGCTCGGGGGAGGTACATGGAACCAATAAAGAAGCATAGTCACTTAGAAAGCTGTTTTGGTGCTTGTGTGGCAGTAGCTTCAGTAAATACCCGGCCTATGTTGGAGGTCTGCTTCCAAAGTAGGGGCCGCAGGGAATATTTATTCTTGTGTGTGGCCACCAAACAGGGTCATTGTGAAAAAGCACACACACAAAAAAGAGACTCCTTTCTTATCTTTTTTTTTTTTTTTCGTGGAGAAGAGATTTTAAATCTCCTTTCTTATCATTAAAAAAGTCTGCAGGAGATAGGCCAGTCAGTGCCAAGATAGAAAATTAGGTTGGGCCAGGCATGGTGGCTCATGTCTATAATCCTAGCACTCTGGGAGGCCAAGGAGGGAGAATCGCCTGAGGCCAGGAGTTCGAGACCAATCTGAGCAAGACCAAGACACCATCTCTGCAAAAAATAGAAAAATTAGCTGCGTGTGGTGCGTGCCTGCCGTCCCAGCTACTTGGGAGGCTGAGGAAGGAGGATCATTTGAGCCCAGGAGTTTGAGGTTGCAGTGAGCTCTGATGATGCCACTGGACCTCTAGCCAGGGTGACAGAGTGAGACCTTGTCTCAAACAAAAAAAAAAAAAGAAAGAAAATTAGGTTGAATTAGTTCAGATTAGGGAATTTTGCTTAACTGAGTAGAAAGCAAGGGGATTATATATACCTGGTAATATAAGTGAGTGATAGAAACAAAGTTCCAGAAACTCTTGAGACCACAGATATGCAAGTCATTAGCATATGCATTTATAAATTCACAAGATCAGACATATGTCTGAATGAACATTGACAGAATCATCTATATAAGACATATAAATAAAGTTTGGCCTTTGAATTCCTGTTTTTTTCTCATTGCAATTGGTGTTTAGTTTTCTAGGTCACCCCATAGTAAGTTTATTTAACCTGTGATATATTTCAACTGTGGGTCTAGTTTTTCAATTTTCAACTATGTTGTTAAGAGTTTTCTTCAAATGCAATTCTGGACTGCACGACCACCTTGTCTGATAGACAGACAATCAAAGCCGTGTGTATAAGAGGGATGAAATATTAACAGATTTTTAAAAAGCCTATTCTCCTTTTATCCTGTGGACTCTTACACACCTTCCTTCCCCTCACTGTTTCAGCCCAATTTTGGCCAGCTAAAGGTAGGTCTCTGGTTCCCAAGGGGAAGTAGTGTCAGAGAACAAAGATATCAAAATCTTGGTTAAGTTTGAAAAGTCTTGATCTTTGCAAAAGACAGAGATGTAAAAGAATAATAGCAGAGAGTTAGGGCCTTTCTGGGCTGGGTCATAGGGCGTAGCTGGAGAGGCAGAGACCCTGATGGGGTGCTGAGAGGGGACCCTGCCCTGCACCCCAACCCCAGTATTTCTGAAGATGTAAGTGCTGTGAATGTGATTTCTCCAAACAGCACATATGCTCAAGCCACATCCTCTAAGTTCTAGAAGGAGCTCCTTGTTTCCTCTGGCTCAGTTTCAGGGAGGCTCTAGGATAAGTCTGTCCCCAGTGGAACCACCAGAATACCCAGCTGGGCCGTTGTGCTAGGGAGGGAGTGGGGGTTTTGGTGGAAGAAACACGGTGGTTTGGAGCCCTCTCTGTGGAGCACTGTATATAGGAGGCAGACTTTTCTTTCTCTCCTTCCGTGTGGCAGGTATTAGGATGGACTAAGGCTGCCCCTGCTTGGGAGAGGCCGCTGCCCTTGGCAGATAGAGCAGGATCAGCTGAGCCTTCTTTTGTGTGTCTTCATCCTTTTGTACTTTTTTGGAAGGAGCCTTCTTTTGGCCACAAATGTAGCTTTAGTACCTGCTTCTTTGTGCTTCAATACTATGTGTATTATGGGATTTATCTTCCTCAGTATCCACTAGGCTGTCTCCTCTACTAAACTGTGAGCATTTTGAGAACAAAGATCGAGTTACAGTTGTCTTTGTGTACCACTCCAGGGTGGTGCCTGGACCGTGGTAAGCAAGCAATAATTATTTGCTACTTTGTAAAGGGAAACAAACACATTCACTGTCTGTGCCATGAGCGCCCTGTCACCTGATGTGAGTCACTGGAGTAGCTACAGTAAGGAGAGTGGCGTGGCCTAGGCAATGAAACACTTTCTGTCCATCTGATGTTAAATCACAATAACTGTAACTGTCTACAGTGTGTCTTCTCCTCTCTATTTCTTTTCCTTTAAATAACAGATTGAGCCCTATTTTCTCCAGAAAGCCTTTGCTGATTATCCATCTTGCAATCTGTCAGCCCGTCCCCTTCTCCCTGAGACATTTCCTGTTATCACTGTGACTACAGCTGTAAGTACATGTTCTTAGATTTTACAGTCAATCCCCTCTTTTGGCCACATCATGTTCTTAGAAATCACATCTTTTATAAGCTGGAACATTTTCTCCTCTAGCAACAGTGTTGTAATTAAAATTAAGGGCCGACCGAGGACTCAGTATCAAATAAAATATAATCATGATCAATAGCATGTCAAAAAGACAAAGCTGCAACTACAATCATCTAAAACAATTTAAAATAGTAACGTCACACCCAAGTCTTGCATAAAATTCATAAACACATGTCGATTCTACAAGGATACATAGTATTATGTAAAATGTATGTAAAAACATAAAATTTTGTCTTCCTTTATCATAAGTTTCCTAAAACTAATATACACATTAAAATAAATATTTTCAACACATTAATGAGCAATAATTTCTCTTGTTTTTAAATTATAAATGGAGTATTGGAAGATGAGGTAGTTTAGATCTCTTTTTTAAAAAAAGTCAGTCCAAGAACATTTGAAGTTATGTTCCTTTTGTTCTTTGTAGGTTGTCCTCTCCATAGCAGAGGATTTCCAAGTGATTCAACTGATCCCATGGTTGCACCCAAGGCTCAAGAAATGTTTCCCATCATTCGTGACAATGATGATGTTTCTTTCCTCCTCTAAAAAACTGGCCTGGTATTTCTAATCTTCCCCCTCTCCTTTTCTTTCTTTCTTTAAAGCTAAAGGCATAGGCCAGGCACGGTGGCTCACACCTGTGATCCTAGTGCTTTGGGAGGTGGAGGTGGGAGGATTGATTGAGGTCAGGAATTAGAGACCAGCCTGAGCAACGTAGTGAGACCCCATCTCTACAAAACATAAAAAATAAAAAAAGTAAAAATTAGCTGGGAAGGGCGGTGGGGGCCTGTATTCCCAGGTACCCAGAAGGCTGAGGCAGGAGGATCACCTAAGCACGGGAGTTCGAGGTTGCAGTGAGCTGTGATGGTGCCACTAAAGTCTAGCCCAGGCGACAGAGCAAGACCCTGTCTCAAAAAAATCCCCAAACCAAAAACAAACAAACAAACAAAAACCCTACAGCTAAAAGCGTAGCTGCTCAATAGAAGACCAAACCAGAGCTAAAGAAAGACGTGAAATGGCCTCATATCATGCAGGCTCCACTTCCGTCTGTGAATGATTCGTCCTTGATTTAATTTTTATTGTAGAAGCAATAAAAGAATTGCTGATTGTGAGCAAATTCCAAAAAAAAAAAAGCCTCAAACATCTGCGACACTATTTCTAAGAGTTCTGGCCAATCTTGCATACAATTCAATATAACGATTCAGTCTACACACACGGAAGGGGCTCAGGAGACGCTGAGACACAGGTACTGTCACTTGCCTTTCCAGGAGCCCCTGCAAGGTGTGGGTGTTGAGGACGCGCACCAAACTCTAGCCGTGGGAAATTCCTACGGGACAGTAGCAGACTTGGGTGACATTCTCTGTGGCATTTTGGTCATGTGACCACCAGGTTTGTGATGGATACTGATCTATAATCATGTCTGGTAAGAGGAAGGACATTTAGAAGCTGTTATACAGTAAGCCTCTGTGTTTCCTACTGAGATTTGAGCATTGGAATTGCTTCATATTTAATTAAGAAAAATCTCATAATCCTACTGAAAACATAAATAATATTATCATAATATTGGGTAAAGGCTGATATAATAGGCAATAGGGAATCCAGTTAAGGAAGTACAAGGGTGAGACATTAATGAGGACATGAGCCCCTTAGTCTTGAAGTGTGGAACATACTGAGTAATCGTTCAAAGAGGAACAAGGTTAGAGAGCATAGCCTGGATTTACATGGCTTAACTAATATTTTCTCTCAGAGTTTTTAAGAGTTTTTTCAGGAGACAGCAAGTTACATATTTCTATGAAGGTAATATATGTCCATGTGGTAGTTTTCTGGAAGAAACAACTAGCATTGGGGATAAGATTATTTTCAAATAATCTGTCCAAAAACAAGACATGCAAGCAAACTATTAGTGAGTGCAATTCACATGTTAAAAATTATATGAGTTCGTTTGTCTGGAAAGTTGTTGCTGTGTGGCAGACTCATCCGTCTTTGGTGCTGTATGAAGTAATTCTAAAGTGACTTTTTGATAAGCATGAATACAATCAAAAACAAGACCCCATAGGTTTTCTTTTTCTCAGGGGCTATATAGCCCTGTGTTTGAAACCATTTCTCTGAGCTTGTTTCCTATGTATTTTTTTGCATGGAATACATTTCTAAAAATAGGATATGACCTCAGTGAAAAATTAAGCAAAAGCATGCATTATCTTCATAAGCATAATGCTCTAGAAGTCAAAATATATGCAAGTATTCTGGAAGGATGCCTGAGAGCCACCACCCCGTCACGTTTCCATTGCAGTCTCTTCCCGCTGCTCTGCTGTCCTGTCTCTCCTCCCTCCAGTTCAGCCCGCACGCAGCCTCCCAGGTCTTTGGAACTGGACAGACCTCTCCCACGCTAGACCCCATCAGTGCTCAGTAAAGGCCAAACTCTTTAGCATGGCACTCGAGGCCTCTGTAATCTGACCCTTAAGGTTCATCTCTTGCTGTTACCCAGCACACAGCCCCCGCATATTCTCATCACACTGCACCCTTCATGGAGCACGCTATGCGTATGTCTTTATGCTTTTGCATAGAATACACCTTCTGCCTGGAAAGCAGTTCACATGTCACCTCTTCTGAGAAATATTTCCTAATTTCCCAGGACACTGAGATGTCCCTATCTGTATAAGGGATCTCTATGATATCACTTGTCAAAACACTTCATCATTATTTGTCAAAATGGAACTATTTCTTTTTATATCTCAGTTGCTGCTAAGACTCCAGAGTTTGAGACTGAAAAAGTACGTGCCAAGTGCTAGCATATTCCGATGTGGAATGCTAGATCACAAGTGCTGGGATTGCAAAGGTACTTGAAGGCTGGTTTTGTGAGTTCTTTATCTACTTCTGGGTGTAAAGGAGTTGAAGTCAGAGGAAGAGGACTGATTTCTTCCAAGAGTGTTGATAGTGTACACTGTGTGTTTCTCTCTACCTACTCACAAAGAGGGAAGGGAGGGAGAGACTTTCCTGTCTCCTCGAGTTAAGCAAGGGGGCTTTAGCAGGACCATTCAAGAGAAAAACAGTCAGGTTCATTGGTTTCTGCCTGAGAATATCGAGGGCTGGAGCCACCTGGGTGCTGGCAGAGCAGAGGGAGACAGGTCTTCACTGAAAAGAAGCTGCACTTTCATTCATGAAGACTGGCAAGAGTGTATGAGTGTGTCTCATTGACCAGACATGGGACTCACCAGAGCAAAACAGCCTGGAGCCATTTTTGAACCCTGCCCAAGGAGACAGCGGGAAGGAGGAGGACTCCACTGGAGGAGGAGTCAATGTGGATGGCTAGGGACAAAGAGAGGAGTCAGAAGCCAGAAGAGAGGCATTGCCCACAAAAAGGGGCTGTTCAGAAGCCTCCAATGGAGGTACCTCTGAGAATCCCACAAAAGCACCCATGACAGGAAAAGTCCATTGAATGCCCTCCATGGCCCAAAAGCACCAATACTCATGAGGGTACTTTATAGGTAAGAAACCTCCTGATGTTTATTTCTGTCTTTTCCTGGCTCCAACCCTGGAGGAGCCAGAGAGTGTTGGGAGGGGACGGAGGAGAGGAGAAGCACAAGGCAGGGAGATGGAAGAGAAGCTGACCATGCCCCATCTCCCCTCTGCCTTCTCTAGCCTGAGGCAGCCCGAGCTGGGGAGCTGAGAAGCTTTGACTTTGAATGATCAGATTGTGCTTGTGACTAACAGACACAGAGGGACTTTGCACTAAGGGTATTCACAAGAGTGTATGAATCTGCCCAAGATTTCCTCCACTTCTCATAGGGAAGATGTAGTTCACAGAACGGGATTAGAGCACCAGCAGAAAGAATAGAATCCCCACCCCTCACTCCCAAACCCAGTTTGGAGACCCACTTGTTCAATGTACCAGGGACATTTGTTTATTAATTTGTTGCCTCTTTATATTGAGAACATTTTGGGGATAGAGACAATATACTATAGTCATCTTTATAAATCTTAATGAAATAGTACCTGCCACATTGTAAATGTTTGCTGAATGAATAAGTAAACAGATTAATTGATAAATGGGGATGATACAGTGTAGTGATTCAGACTCCAAAGTTGGGCTTTGCCACTTATTAGCTGTGGTTTCTTTGGCCAGTTACTTGACCACGAAAGACTTGATTTACTTATCTTTTAAAGTGGCAGCAAAATAGTATTTACCCCATCAGATATATTTGAGAATTAGATGTGTGATAATGCAGGTAAAATGCTTAGCACAGTGGCTAGTACGTAATGAATGTGCAATAAATGAGAGTTGTGATGTCAGTAGTACTGTTGTTAGAGTTGGAGTTGTGTGAATTAGTATGTACTGACCACTCCCCAACCCCAGCTGGGCCTGGCGTCCTTGATCTTGATAGTATGCCCTTGACCCCAATTGGGCCTGGTGAGCTCGATGCCTGGGTCTCTGCTTCACCTCCTCAAGGAGGAAACCTGTTTTTCTTCTGGGTTGAGGAGGGGCAGTTGCTTTGCTCCATTGGGTGGCAAAGAGCTCTGGCTGGGGAACAAACTGTTCTTATATGGGCATGCAAATGAGCCTTCTGCTTTCAGGTCCCCTGAACCCTCACTTTCCGAGATATCTGGGATCGCTCATTCTTACTTCTGAGCAACTCCCAAAGCTGTTTCGGCTTCCTTGGCTTTGCTAAGTCAGTTACCACTGACTTTCCAGCTTCCAATATTTTGTTGCTTTTGTCTCCTCTTTGTCCTTGTGTACTTACACACCTTAGATAAAATCCTTTTACCGGGCACGGTGTCTCATGCTTGTAATCCCAGCACTTTGGGAGGCCAAGGTGGGAGGATCACTTGAGGTCAGGAGTTTGAGACCAGCCTGGGCAACATAGCAAGACCCCATCTCTACAAAAAAATAAAAAAGTTAGCCAGGTGTGGTGACACGTGCCAGCTACTTTGGGAGGCTGAAGTGGGAGGATCGCTTGAGGCCAGGAGTTGGAGGTTACAGTGAGCTGTGATCATGCCACTGTACTGCAGCCTGGGCTACAGTGCTAAAAAAATATAAAAAAATAATAATAAAGTAAAATGCTTTTACTGTCATTTAGGCAGGAGGTAGGGGAGATTGGGAAAAAGCTACAATAAATATGATCATTCAATCTGCCATGTATAACTTGAAATATGTGTAACTTTTATAATAAGAAAAAATATTTGTGGTTTTTGATTGCAAAAAATGAAATGATTTGGAGATGAAAAAATGTACATGTTCAGATTTTTGTACATTTAAAGTTAATAATACAAAGCAATGCATGCTATTTTGTAAAATAGACCACATAGAAAATAAACACTTCAGCATTTGATAGAGTAGCAATCACAAAGTGCTGAGGTTATCAGGGAAGTCTTCATGGGAGAGGTGGCAATTTTCCTGGGCTCTAAATAATGGGTGGAATCTGGCTTTTACAAGAGTAGGAAGTGTGTCTATAACTCATTTATATATTCACAATCATGTGTAATCCAGGGTATTACCTACTGTCATAGCCATTGCCTTGGGTTTTTCAACATGTGCTTTCTTTATTATCCTTCTTTTTGATAAGAGACAAATCCTCACTCATTGAGAACAGAGCCAGCACCACAGAGGGAGGCAGAGCTTGGAGACGGAGAGAACTAATGACAGGACCTGAGCCCAGGCCAGCTATATCTAAAGCCAGAATGCCCCTCAGCTTCCAACTTGTAAGAGCCAATAACTTCTCTAACATCTTTCAAAAATTTTTTGCTTAAGTTAGTTCTAGTTGCGTCTCAGTCATTGGCGTTAGAAAGAGCCTCAACTAATATGACAGGGTGATGAAACTATATTTAACTCTGAATTTTAAGAGAACATCACAGTGGGCAGGGCTAGAACTCAATTGATAGTCTACCTTGAAATAACAACTTGCGAGTTGTTTCTCATTAAGCTTATTGGTGGTAGAAAATTCCTATCCTTTGACTCAAGGCAGAATGGGAACAGACTGGTGTCTGCATTTTCCCTTTGGACCTTGTTATTTTTCTCATAACAGATGAATTATTTGTAAGCAAAAATTAAAGATAAAAATCAATTCCCATCATCTTAAAAAAAATGTGGTGAGCATGTCCCTAGAGTTATGAAAGCAGCAGAATAATTCATTTATAGAGCACTGCTGGAAGGCAGAGCCCACCAATTCCCCACAGCTCAGGGAGAAGGGAACCGATGCTTTTATGCTTATAGATCAGAAGCTTTTTGCTGCAGCAGCCAGGGAAAACAGCAAATCTTCAGGTGACATGGCAAATGGCTTAATTGTAGCTAATTAGTAAATAAATACACATTATAGGTCTACTACTGTTTTCAGTGATTTTTATATAGTACCACAAACCCAAGGATTAAGTAATGTTATTGTTATCATTCCCATTCCTCCCCCCAGATGAGGAAACTGAGGCACAAAGTTGTTAAGCCAAGGTAGATACCCAGGCAGTCTGATGCTAGCGTGACATACTCTTAATCATTGCACTACCCTGCTCTAGATTATTAATCAATTTACAGAAGACCTCTTTGTTGTACCAGCAAGTCTCAGGTCTATGCTGACAAACCAAGAGATTGGGGTTTGAGGCAAAAGGCAAGATTACCCAGATAATCAGGAAAAGAGGGAAAATCAATTTCTGCATGAAACGTGTTCCTCTATTTGTTTTAGTGGTGGCCATCTGAATTTTTCTTTTTCCATTTTTTTCCCTTTTGCTGGTGGGAAGGGGTAAGGGGAAGGACTGAATTTTTCTTGAGAGGTTTTAAATATTGTTAAAAAGAAAAAAAAGAGTCTCAGTTATTATAACCTTTCCAAGTTATGTCTATCTTTGTGATGTTGAGAGAGTTTCATACACTCATCCAATGACTGAGACAGACTCTGTTCATCACCGGCTTGCAATCCGCCCCTGCCCTGTACCTGCACACCCAACCCCTTCTTTGCTAAGATATCCTGGTTATATGCAGGCACCATATGGTGATCCCTTGTTTTCAAAGATGCTGAGCATGTGCCCTGTTCTGGGAAATGAGAAGGAGGGAAAGTCCTTGTAATGGCCTACAAGGCCCTAAATGATCAGGCTCCTCCAATTGCTGTCTGAGCCCCTCTCTGAGCACTGTCTTCCTGGTTCACTCTGCCGACTGCAGTGGCATCCTTGCTGAGCCTTGAATATCCCCGAGCTGTACTGCTTAGCACTGACTGGTCTCTCTGTCTGGAGCTTTCCCTCTAGATAGCTCCCTACCTCCTTTAAAACTTTGCTCAGATGTCCTCTTTTCATGAGGTCCCTGCCCACCCTATTTAAATTCACAACCTGTTGCTACTACCGTATTCCCAGTTTGTCTTACTCTGCTCTATTTTTTTCCTTTTTTTCCATAGCACCTATCAATTTCTAACACATTATATAATTAACTTATTTATTATGTTTATTTGTTGTCTCTGCATTCCTGCTAGGATCTTTGTCTATTTTGTTCATTGATGTATCTGATATACCTAGAAAAGTGTTTCGCATATAACGGCCACAAAATTACTATTTGTTGAGTGAATGAATGAATGAATGAATGCTGGAGGATTCTGGAAAATACTTTCCTCTGGATAAGAGGAAGAAAGAGAGTAGAAACTCTCTGCTCCCCTCTGTAGCCTATTTTCTGCCCTTGAGAGCTGCTGGGTTATAGGAACATCTTTTGTTCTAATGAGGTGACTTTGAGAGGCCCATAGATAGTTTTGGGATGGTAGCTGATCACCAGAAAGACGAAGCCTTGATTAGAAGCTTGGAACTTTCAGCCTCATCCCCTGACTTCCAGGGAAGGGAGAGAGGCTGGAGATTGAGTTAATCACCAATGGCTGCAATCATGCCTACCCATAGAAACCCCTAAACAATGGGATCTGGTGAACGCATTGAGGTGATGGGAAGGTAGTGCCCCCAGGGAGGGCCTGGGAGCTCTGTGCCCTTCCCCCATATGTTGCTCTATGCATCTCTTCCATCTGGCTGTTCCTGACCAGTAACATTAAGTAAAGTGCTTTCCTGAGTTCTGTGAATCACCTTAGCAAATTATGGAACCTAAGGAGGGACATAATGGGAACCCCTGAATTTGTGGTCAGCCTAAATGTGGGTCGTCTGGGCAACCCATTTGCGGCTGGCGTCTGAAGTTGGGGCAGTCACGGGACTGAGCCCTTAACCTGTGGGGTCTGATGCTAACTCCAGGAGTTAGTGTCAGAATTGAATTTAATTGTTGGAAAAGACACCACATATTTGATGTCAAGAGGAAAAAAATCTCCACTCCTTTGGTGTTAGACAACATGGGATTTGTGGGAAGAGAAAGAATGAAAGGGTAGGGGTTAAGGAACCTTTGATCCCTGGGTGACTATCTAGTCACCCATGGTACAAAACTGCAGCTGTGTTGGGATCAGTTACTAAAGGCAAAAGTTACCAGTGGAATTTAGAGATGGTGATAGACCTGACTCACAGAGATTTGGCACATTTGATAACGTAAGGAAATGCAAAATAATAACAAGCATGCTAAACATACAAGCCCTTGGTTATTGCTATCTGTCACAGCTAAAATGAAAGTAAAAGTGAATGCTGGGTTAAGCCTTGATGGTGGACCAGGCTAAGGTTGCGGTCAGTCTGGGTTCAGCCACTAGTCTCAAAGCCACCCACACGGGGGAAAGTTATGCCGAGAAAACAGAAGGAGCCTCTAAGGCCTCTGGTCACCAAGAAGGTAGACCACAAGGGGGAAAGATAAAATCAAGAAACCACTTAAACCAGGGGATATAGTATGAAGGTGGTGTCTCATTTTGTGGATCTTCTTCCAGAAGAGTCTTTATTGAAATGTACTGTGAGAGTGAGTACATTAGAGGTGGTGTCTTTGGTTTTAAATGCTCCAGAGTGCAAGAGCATGTTTGGGTTAATACAGGCCCTGCAGCTGACGATAGAACAACTGCACAGATGGCTATACATCATCCAGACACACAGGAGGCTATTCCTGAGGGAACAGGAAGCCTGCTGGTCTGGATAAAAGCCACTGTAAGGTGTGTTTACCCTGAGAAGGGGAGGTGGAACACCCCAGATGGAGCAGCTGATATGTTTCCTATGCAAGCTATGTGGGGTTGGCTTTAGGATGACCAGGAGATTCAGCCACTGAATATGCCCATTACCCAGGTCGTGCTAAATATTGTGAGTAAGAGAGTCCTCTTATATGGGCACCCCATGTGATCTTACTGCTGCAAAACCGACGAACAGTCTGAGAAGCCTTATTGATTCGCTGTCTCACCTTCCCCATATGGGTCTTACTGATACCAAGATCATTAAAATAATTAACAAGAAAGCTGGGAGAGACAGAAGGGAGACTCAAGGGACTTGTTCCAGCAGGGTGTAAGTCTGTAGATGGTTATCGAGAAATGGGATGACTGTGGCAGGCATCGATGGTGTTGAAACCAAAGGTGTTGATTCAGAAGTATCAAGGTTGGGTGGACCAACTGGACCCTCTAGTGTCCCTCAACATTAAAGGGCCCCAAATAAGTTCTCTCCATTTACTCTAGTTTAGTGGGATTTAAAAAGGCCAAGATTATGATGAGAAATCCTACCTGAAATGGCTTAGGGGCAACGATTAGGCAGATTAATGTAGATGAAGATTGAGGAACGGTCAGGGTCTTCTGTAAACACATCAGTCGGTGGAGTGGATAAGGTCCTGGGACAATTTATTCAGTTTTACCCATTAGGCATTGTGAGTATAGCGCCAATGTCCATGAGCTTTCTAAGGTCTATAAAAATGTTAAAAGATTGGAAAAAATCTTGATCCCCAAATATTAATAGAATACTGAAAAAATTGAAATTAGTAAATGTTAATTGATGAAATAATGATACAGAAAGTATGATTATTTGAACTAGTCAACTGCAACTCAACTCATGTGGTTATATTAAATTTTATTTCACATGGGATGTAAGTGTACTATAGTATGTTTTATAATGACATGGGTGGTGCCTTCCCAAATCAGACTATCCGAGGCCCACAAAGGGGTAGAGAACATCTGGAGAGATGTTCAAGGTGTTATGAAACATTGAAGGGCATCTAACTCAGACTTGAGGGTTCAGAGACATTTTCCTGGAAAGGTCATATCCAAGTTGAGACCTGAAAGATGAATATGGACTGGCCAGGTAAAAAGAAGAGGGTGGGAAGAAGAGATTTTAGGCAGAGACAGTAACATGGGAAACTAATTTAAAACAAATATTGAGTGCTTACTATGTGCCTGGCTCAGTGCTGATATTTTAACTGTAGTTTTTAAAGTAATATTTGTGGCCAGGCGTGATGGTTCGTGCCTATAATCCCAGCACTTTGGGAAGCTGAGGCGGGAGGATTGCTTTAGCCCAGGAGTCCGAGACCAGGCTGGGCAACATAGTGAGAGCCTGTGTCTACAAAACACAAAAAAATTAGCCAGGCATGGTGGCACACGCCTGCCTGTACTCCTTGCTACTTGGAAGGCTAGGGCAGGAGGATCACTTGAGCCCAGGAGTTAGAGGCTTCAGAGAACTACAATACAGCCATTGTACTCCAACCAGGCAACAGAGTGAGACTCTGTCTCTAAAAAATTAAATAAGGCTGGGAACAGTGGCTCACGCCTGTAATCCTAGCACTGTGGCAGGCCGAGGCAGCAGGATCGCTTGAGGTCAGGAGTTGGAGACCAGACCGAGCAAGAGTGAGACCCCATCTCTACTAAAAATAGAAAAATTAGCTGGACATTGTGGTGCATACCTGTAGTCCCAGGTACTCAGGAGGCTGAGGCAGGAGGATCACTTGAGCGCAGGAGTTTGAAGTTGCAGTGAGTTATGATAACACCACTGCACTCTACCCAGGGCAACAGAGGGAGACCCTATCCTAAAAAAAATTTTTTTTAATCAATAAAAAATAAAAATATAGTATTTATGATAACCCGATGAGTAGGTACTATTATTATTCCAGTTTATAGTTGAGAAAACTGAGGATTAGAAAGGTTAAGTGAATTGCCTAAAATTACGGTTTGTAAGTGGTAAATCTAAGATTCGAACCAATTCGAGAGCCCTTATTAGGTGCCAGACACTGGTTTTAGATCCTGGCAGCAATGGGCAAAACAGGCAATTCCCGCTCCCCATGGAACTAACATTTCGACGCTCCATTGCAGAAGTGAACCTGGACAGAGACACTAGCCATATTCAGGGAACTAAAAGCTCCTCCATCACCAAAGAAATCTTGAGAATTTGCTGCCATAATTTCACGTTGGAATTATAGGTGGGGCTCCATATAGGGTGGAGGTCAATAGGATTGTTGGAGTGCCAAAGTTCACTCCCTGAATTTGTCTTTGAGCTTTAGGGATATTCAAATTGTGCTTTAAAAAAACTGATGAAAATTTATTTTTATTTTAAAGTTTCTCTTACAAATATTTCATCTGTTTTGAGAGCAAAACAAATTCCAAAGGGAAAATTAGACACATTGCTGTACTCCACATTTGAGAAAGCAAAGTGAATACTTACCTACTGCCAATATGCTTAATTAGGGTAGGCAAGGGAGGTGGTACCATTTAAAAATATGTTTTCGTAAAAACTCATTGAAGAAAATGGACATGATATTGAGTGGTCAAGTTCTAGAAATTAAAAAAAAATAGACTGGGACTATTTTATAAGAAGAGGAATTCAAAGAAACAAGTGTGGGAGTTAAATATTATAAAAATGTTCTGTAGACCTAATAATGTGGCTCTTTAAAATTTGTCATTCCTGCATAGCAGGGAGATAAGGGTTTACAGTGGTGGACACGGTCATTTCTGGTTCTTTATGAATATTGTTTAAATGTATAATCTATACATTTTTACAGTACAGTTTATACATTTGTACAATATTTTCTTTTATAGCTAAATTGCTGAAATAAGAATACATCAGAAGATTAATGTATTTTTATTTATATAATAATAATACATTATAACTGCTGAGCTGATCACAATTTCATTAAATACTCCCAACCCTATGAAATATAAATTATAATTGATATCACTTTAGGTATGAGGAAATTATGGTTCAGGAAGGTTATCTGATTTTCCCAAGATACAGTGGTGTAGCTGGGACCCGAACTTGGGATTCTGACTACAGATTTCGTGCTGGACATGCATAGCAGTTAAGAGAATGGGCTCTAGTGTCAGTAGGACTGGGGTTGTTCCCCAATTGTATCCTTACAAATTACTTAACCTGTTCAATCGTCAGTTTCCTCTTCTATAAAATGGGGATATACTACCTACCTCATAGCTTTGTGGTGAGGATTAAATGAAATTATTACAAAATGAGGTGCTTACGTAGCACATAGTATCTGCTCAATTAATGATTACTAGTATTATTGAAAAGAATGAAGGAGAAAATAAAGATGATGACTTAATGCCTTCTTATTTGGAAGGACACAATAGATTAAAACACTAGTTCTCAACTGGAGGCAATTTTGTCTCCCTGCTATGGGACATTTGGCAATGTCTGGAAACATTTTTGATCGTCACACTGGGAAGGTCCTACTGGTGTCTAGTGGGTAGAGGCCAAGGGTGACACTAACCCCCCTACAGGACAGGCCCTACAGCAAAGAATTGTCTGGCCCACATGTCAACAGTGCTGAGGTTGGGAAACCCTGCATTAAAACAACAAGGACCTTCCTTTTCCCTCCCACAGTGTCACTTGACTAGCCTTAAAAACAACACAGCTATGACAACAACCACCACAACAAGGATTCATGAAATGTACTTTTAATGAGCTGTATAAACATAACTTCTCAAGCACTGAAGAATTTGTAACTAGGAGATAATATATTATCTTTGCAAGTGTAGAACACAAAAATAAGTTTAAGGAAATGACATAGCTTATATTGGACATATAAATAGAATGATAATCTAGAGTTTCATATTAGAAAATTTTATCAGTTTAAGAAAAGTTCTTTGTGGTTTAGAGGTGACAGTTTTCAAAACTGACAATTTATGGTTTAATTATTAAAAAATAAATTTTCATATGAGAGGACAGCTTAAAGTCATCAGCAAATGGGCTTCTTAGCTGACTTTCCATCATTCATCCAATAGCCAGAGCTTTAGTAACACCAGGAAGATATGATTTAATGAAAAAAAAATTATACGAATTTTTATCTAAGTGGAAAAAGAACATAATTTAGATTTATTAGTGTAAAGACCAAAATGCATTATTCTCCTGCTTAGAAATCAGGAGACTCAGTGCTTTTCGTGATGATCTTAGTCTCCCTTAATTTGAATATTTCAAAACTAATTAAATTAGTTGAATTGAATCCCGCACACCAATTCACTTGGAGAGTATTGATTATGATGAACTAATTTCTTTAGACTTATGATCTGAATAATTTATTATTGTGCAGCCCACCCCATGTTAATGGCTTCTGCAAAGTAGTGCAGAAAAAGCAATCTTTCACCAACTCCTACTCATTTTTGAAGCAAAACTTCTTGTATGTACATCAAAATCTAACACCACAGGGCTCAGAGATGTCAGGTTATGTAATGTACTGATGTAGAGAGCATTTATAAAGGGGGATTATTATTTTTAATGGGGAGTATTAAGGAAAGGTGCATTGTTGCAGTTGAAACCAAAGTCTTAACCATCATGACTGCCCTGAACACTGTTCTACAAAGGACCTCAAAGGTGTCCACAAGGGGCAGGCACATGCTCCTCTGGTCCTACCAGGGCCAACTGGCTGCCGTGGTTGGAGGTGAGGACTAGGTGTGGCGTTGAAAGGAGAGGGCTGGGGTGGGAGAGGGGAGGAGGTATCATTTGTCCCGTATGTATGTACACATATATTTACTATTTTATCCAATTTTTAAAATTGTGGTAAAATATACACACATATATTTATTGATCAACAATGCATGCCAGGCCCTGTGTTTGTGCTGGCAACAGAACAATGATGAAGGCAGAAGAGAAGAACAAAGGGACAGCTTGAGAAGGAAACACCTGATTTTTCCCTGCTCTCATAAGTTCACAGGTTGGTGGGGGAAAAGCTATCAATTAGCTAAACGGATAATTAGGCAAACTATTTGTTACCCTGGTCATAAATACAACAATAAAAAGTACAGGATTTTATGAGAAAGACTACCTGAAGGACGTCACCTAACCTAGGGGCCAGAGGAGGTAGCTGGTAGGAATAGTCTTATTCTGCGTAAAAGAAACCAAGCCAAACCAAAACCCCAAAACTAACCGAACAAACAAAAAACCCCAAAACCGGCTGGGCGCGGTGGCTCACGCCTGTAATCCTAGCACTCTGGGAGGCCGAGGCGGGCAGATTGTTTGAGCTCAGGAGTCGGAGACCAGCCTGAGCAAGAGCGAGACCCCGTCTCTACTAACAAAATAGAAAGAAATTATCTGGACAACTAAAAATATATAGAAAAAATTAGCCGGGCATGGTGGCACATGCCTGTAGTCCCAGCTACTCGGGAGGCTGAGGCAGGAGGATCGCTTGAGCCCAGGAGTTTGAGGTTGCTGTGAGCTAGGCTGACGCCACGGCACTCACTCTAGCCAGGGCAACACAGTGAGACTCTGTCTCAAAAAAAAAAACAAAAAACAAAAAAACCCCCAAAACCAAAGGCATGACTTGTACTTGATAAGCAGCACAATTCAGATATAAAATATTCCTAATTAAGTGTGAGGTTCGAGGCCTTTAAAAGACACAGGCAGAATCCTGTGACAGGCGGTGGTTATTTTCACTATTAAGTGAATAGAACCAACCGGAGTTGACAGGATATCAAAAAGTCCTGATTGGCCTCAGTTACTGAGAGATTTCTGTGAGAAAAATGGTTTTAAGGAAGGGCGAAGTTGGTGAGTGGTATAGGGAGAGAACTGCAGGTCTAGGAGAGAGTTTAGAAGGAGTGAAGAGCAAGTAAGAGGTATAAAAAAATGCCGCGACAGGCCGAAAGGCATGAGGGCAACTAGGCCTTGGGGTTGTAGAAAACGCAGCTCGCTGGAAGCTGCCGGAAGTGGGCCCTGGGGCGGCCCCTGCACAGGAATCCGACCCGGACAGGAAGTGAAGGCACCATCTGAGGAGCAGGAAGGGAAGATATGAGGAAAATAAGCGTTGGTTACATAAACCTTGCTAAAGCTTTTATCCTGTTTGGGGTTTTAGGCAGCTTGGAGCTTCTCTAACAAAATAATCTGGCATGCTGGGAGGTTTTTGTGAGGGACACCAACAGAGAGAAGAAAGATGACAGTGTGAATAATTGCTGTGGGGCTCTGTCTTGCCTCGGCTCCCTTTTGGGTGACATAAGATATCTGCCTTGGACCCAAATCAGAAGAAAATATGTTCCATTTCCTCCCCTCCCAGTCCCTAGGCCTCCCACATCTATATGCAACTCTTGGTCGATATAAATCTTTGTGTTTTAATAAGGCCAAAGGTTGAGGAGTGGGAAATAGTTAAGGAGATTATATTGCTAATTCATCCTGTTTAGACTGAAGAAAGAAAGTGACAAAAGAAACAAAAACAAAAACAAAAACCCACTGGGGTGGTGGGGGAGGGGAACGCACTGCGCCGTTAACGCGAAGAGAGAATGTATGTGGATATAAACTGTTTTCTTACCAGCTGTAAACAATGTGGTATGAGGGAAGATAGGAAGAGATATAAAAATACACAGCATTAAGTTAAAGGGGATAATTATAGGAGCCAAAATAAGAGGTGAATGTTACAAAGGATCCAGCTAACTTTGGAGACTTCAGAGGTTCCGTCAAACATTTCCTTTCAGGATACTGAGGCTTTAAATCGCTCAGGATTTAACAAGATCCTAACGGTGTATGTTTTAAATACACACAAACACAGACATTTTTTATTTTTTTTCCTGTGGAGGGAGGAGCGAGCAGGGGATGTGTTCTTGGTCATCATTTGGAAAACAGCTTCTGGTACATTTTATTTTGCCTCTAAAAGCTCTGGAGAACAGTCAGCAATTGGTCCCCAGAAGCTGGTCCCCAGAAATAACATGGCTTCCCGGAACTTAGGGGGAAGGAAATGGGTGGTTTCTTTAATTACTGTAGTGTTTGTTCAGTACAGTGTGGGTTATCACTGAAGGCAGGATTCTGCCTAATGCCCAGGAGGGAAGGTGAATTTGGAAATCGGTGAATTCGGAAGCTGCATACAGTTGTGTTGAGTGTACTAGGTTAAGTAAGACAACAATGCTGTTTGTTTTTGATATCCTGGCTAGATCAGAGTGGCCTGAAATTTGTTTTCTGATATCTAATCAGTTTAAATTCAAGGGCATTATTATTTACATAGGGAGAGCTAATGACTTTAATGTAGCAAGAAAGCTTATTTACAACAAAGATGTGATTGGGGTGGCAAGAGGCGTGTCGATGGGGCCGTAATTAATCGATTTGCTAATTATTCTTTTCTGCTGGGTGCTATAGTGTTTTTACTAATGAGCGGCAGAAACAAGAATGCTGCAGCAAGCTATTTGGACACGGTAGTAGTAACAACAGCTTCTTGGCCATTTTAAGGTCCGTTTTTGTTGAAGTTGTGGACTTTATAAGATTGAAGAACTTAATATATTGTTATATGTTTGTCCTATTTATCAACTATGTGACTTAGCTCAAGTCTGGGCTTAAAAGGCATTTAATGAACCTGGAAATAAATTAGATGACAGGTTTGAATTTAAATAAAAATTAAAAATATGTCCCACAGCAATGCCGTGTATTTATTTCTTCAGGCTTCTTACAGACATTGGTTGGTCTTTATGCACCTATTGCAACATATAGGTGTATTTATGTTCACTGGTGTGGGAGGTGCTGGGGGAGTGGCTGGAAGACTCATTCGGTTTCTTCAACTTTTCTGTAGACTTGCATTTCTTTGTATTCGAAAGGCATGATACTGAAGAAATTAAACAATCCCTGGAAGATTCTGTGTCTGTATGACGAATATAAACTCATTTTTACTTCAATGTGTTTACCTCTCCTGACTCCTTGACTGGAACCCTTCACCTCATCCAGTTTGGGAGTCCTGCACAGTTTCTTCCACGGGTACACACTCATCCCCGACACCAGGTATTTGCTTAGGCTGTGCTTCCTGCCTAGAACGCTGTCTTTTCCCTTACGCACAGCCTCTTTCCAACTCATTTTTGTCCTATCTCTTCACTGATTCAGAGGAGGTGGTGATTGGTGGGGGCGGCTAACATTTATTAAGCATATGTCATGCTTTAGGCATTTTGTTGGCAATTTATGCGCATTGTTTAGTAATACCCCATTTTACAGATGGAGGAATAGAGGCTTAGAGAATGCCATTGAGCTCACAACTGGTCAGTGGCACGAAGCCAAAATCTAAATCTAAATCTTTTTGGTTATTTATGGACTTAATCTTCTAGTGACTTGAATCATTTGTTAGCTATTGCATATGCTAAGCCCTTATTTCCTTACCGGATTGCCAGCTGCTAGAAGGCAAAGGTCTTATCTTTTAGTCTGCGTAGAACAGGCCCTCAATAGTTACAGCCTTCTGTTGAAATGAAAAATGAAGTGTGAAATGTTAAAGGATTTTATTAATAGGTTAAATATTGGAAGAAAGAAGCAAATCCCAGGAAACAAATTTCTCAAAATTACTGCATGAATATAAAAGACCCTGGTTTTTAGTGTGTTTAGTGTGGCCAGTGCCACTCCCACAGGTGTCTGGAAGGTGTCTGGGAATTGGGCAGGGGTTGGGGGACTCTTCGGTTGTCAGGATACTGGAGATATCTTGCACTTAGTGGGTGGTAGACAGGGACCTCGAATGCCTTGCAGAACATGGGACAGGCCTGGAGAATTGCCAGGCCCCAAATGCCATACTGCCAGTAGGGCCCCCGCTGAGAAGCAGCACCTGGCTCAGCAGCCTAGTGATGGAAAGTGTGGACCCAGACGCCAGAGCGAGTTGCTTGATCTAGCTCTGCCTGCCGCCAGCTGTGTAAGTCTTAGCACATTGACAATGTGCCTTCTCTACTCCTGGCACACAGTGAAGGACCTATAGTGTCAGCTCTTGCTCACCAGCCTCTAGAAAACTGTCCCTGATGGCAAGTTGTGATCTTTGAGAAGCAACAGAACTTACTAGACTAATAATAACATGTCTAGATCAAGGTGTATTCTAAAACAGTGCTTCTCAACCCTTAATGTGCTTACAAATCTCCTGGAAATCTTGTTAAAATGAAGATTCTGATTCAGGGGATCTGGGGTGGGGTCCTAGGGTTTGTATTTCTGATAAGGTCATGACTGGGAGCTGCTGTTGAACAGCAAATTTCTACAGTAACTTGGGGTGGCTGGGGGAAGCCAACTTAAGAAATCAAACAAGCATTTGTTGCATGTCTACTCTATACATTAAATTATAAAAATGGGATAATGGAGGTTGCATATAAGAAGTATAGAATTTGGTTTCTTCACAGAAGGAGCTTCCATCTGCTTTGCCACTTTTATCTAAGAGAGAGAGTACATTTTCCATAGATAACTATATTTTTCAGGGGAAAAAGGAAGAGAAGTATTTCTTATGTGTATTTCCTCATAATAAAAAGGCTGCTTTGGGTCCCCAGATAACTTTATAGGAGAGTTTATAACTAAATAAAAGAAAAACTTGGCAACCATTCTTGGATGTGGGTGTGAGCCTTGCATATCTCAGAACTAGTATGGACCGTGTGTGGTGGAGTGTTTCTCTGTGTATGCAGTTGTGTATGTGTATGTGTATGTGTGAACTGGAAAGTGTATCAGGCCATTGCTAAGCAACTGCTTTCTTAAGTGTTACTGAAGAAGGATCTAATATGTTTCCTCAGGATGATTAAAGCCCCAAGCTAAGGAAAAGTGGTTCCTAACGCAGCCTTGACTGGGGACTTTACATATTATAGGCAGTAGACTACGTTATTTGAATATAGTCATTGAGAGAAGAGACTACTCATTATCCACTTAAAATACTTCCCGGCTGCAGCGTGGTGTTATACGGAAGCCAAAGCAATTGGCTCTGCATTTGGCCAGCTGATTTAGCAAGAAATTTTGCAAATTATGCAGTCCTTACAGATGGTGCTGTTGGGTTTGTTAGAATGTTTTAAAACACTGACGCACTTGACCATGAACTGAATTTCCAGCCTCTTAGACTTACCTCCAGCCAAAGCTAGACTATCTCCACAGACAGCTGGAGACAAGGAACAGACCTTTCCTGCAACCTTATGATAAATGGTTTCCTTTAAAAACCACTCATATAATGAAATAATTTGGTAGTAAATTTGGCCAAGGGGAACTCATGAAACTTTTCGGGTATCTTTGCTTATCCCTGAGTTGCTTGAGTCACATTTTTACAGGGCTCTTGACTGACTTTCTGGTTCTCTGCCTGGAGGTCAGGAAGGAGCCCTTACCCTTAGGAGGCAGGATGGTAGTGCTCTGCCAGTGTGCAGTGTAAATCCTGGAGCGGCTGCTGCAAGGGTCCATGCCTGAATGTGTAGAGAGAGGACAGCTGGAGGCTGTGGCTTTCTCCAGGAAGAGGTTTCTAAATTTGCCTCTTAGAAACTATTAGAAAGTTCAAGATACTGTATCTTCTTTACAGGCCCAGTTCTTGCTCAGATCTTTGCAAGACTTGGCCTGATCTGTGTTGTTGGCTGCTTGCTTGTTGTCTTGGTTTCTGTTTGAATCATCACCTTTTTGTTCATCTTCCTCATTGCCCTTTTGTTTGTGCTTATTTTGACTTTATGTAAGCAGAGTCTCTGGATGCATGAATGAGGCAGATAAAATTCCCCAGGGTGACTGATCTTCCCTTCATCTATTTTTAGCACTGCAAAGAATTTACCATAGCCCACAGCATAACTCAATCACTGTAAGCCAGTGAGCAAATTCTGAGTTTTTTTTTTTTTTTTAACCTTTCCTGGAGGCATTTGGTACAGGCTGAGCTTAAAGGCACATGATTCAATCATTGATTATTCAAGACATGTCATATTTAGGCTTTTATAATCACCAGATTGTCACTGTCCACTAGACATTCAGCTCTGGCTCCTAATTGTGTGCTGGAAGCTGTGCAAAGCGTGTTGTGTTCTCTCTGTGTGTGGCTCTGGCAACAAGGAAGTATCTAGCACCTACTAAAAGACTGATGGCCACCAATGTGCTTTCTCTCAGTCAAGGCATCTTAAGAGAATCCTTGTCCTGTAGCTTTAACTGTTTGACCCTTGTACAAGGGCTGTCTGGAAAGTATCTGGCCATTATTAATATAGCGAGAACATATTATATGGCCAGATAATCTCAGGACAGCCCTTGTATATCTTCCATCCCTTCCATCCCCAGGGACTCTCCATAAGGTGAGGATAATATTTCTTACTTACCACCTGCTGTAGCTGAATGTTGGCGTCCCCCTCAAATTCATATGTTAGAACCTAATACCCAATGTGATAGTATTAAAAGGTTGGTGGGGCCTTTGGGGAAGTCATTAAGTCATGAGGGCTCTGCCTTCATGAATGGGATGAGTGCCCTTATAAACAAGGTTGGAGGGAGCTGCCTTGCCCCTTCTGCCACGTGAGGACACAGCAAGGAGGCACCAGCTTTGAAGCGGAGAGCAAGTGCTCACCAGACACCAAATCTGGTGGTGCCTTGATCTTGGACTCTCTAGGTTCTGGAACCGTGAGCAATAAATTTCTATTATTTATAAATTACCCAGTTTAGGGTATTTTGTTGTAGCAGCCTGCACGGATTAAGATACCATCATACCCCTACAGTTTAGCACAGCATCTTAAGCTTCTCTTAACAGAGAAGTTAGAAAGAGGAGACATTCATTCATTCATTCATTGATTTGTTGGTTCATTTAACAAATGTTCGTTGATGAGCACCAGCATTCCAGCCTGTGTTGCAATGGAGTTTGCCCAGCTTTGATGGGAAGCTGTGTTCATCACCTACCATTTTGGCTGTAAGAGCTCCCCTGTACCTCCTCTGCTTCCTGGAGCATACTCCTCTACGGTTGCCAGCTCTGTCCTCCTATCTGGATTTGCTCGTTTCCTTTGCCTCTGCAGAGTCAGCACCACTTCTGCTAATAACTTACTTCTGAATATCACTAGTTTCTGGTATTAGTTTCTTTCATTCAGTGTCAAACCGGAGGTCAAGGAGATGGTTGTCTCCTAGGATATGACCTGTGATGGTTTTGCGATGTGTCAGCTTGACTTGGCTGAACTATAGCGCTCAGAATTCCCTTTCTAGTATGTTTCTGGGTAGGGTGGTCTACAAGGGAGATTCTCTTGCAAAAACTGGAGGATAGAAGCCAGGCAGCAGCTATTTGGTAGCATACACAAAGCTTCTCCCACTTATTCAATCGAATGCTAGTCTAGGTGCTGCTGCGAAGGGATTTTGCAACTGTAATTATTAAAGTCCCTGATAAGTTGACTTTAAATTGGTCAATAGGGGGATTATTCCAGGTGACTTAGTCAGTCGAAGGCTTTTAAAAAGAGGGTCTAGACCCTCCTTGAGGTCAGAGACTCCAAGAAGCAGAGCAGAAGGAAAGTTGTAGAACCTTTCCACATTCTGGGACAGCAGCGCTCATGTTGCTGATCCGGTGTTTCACCTTGTTGGTGTGAAGCAGTAGCTGGGCCTGTGGTTGCGATCCTTTCCCCTGGATCTGCCTCCAGTTTCACTGACTCCCGGGCCAAGTGTGTTCATTCAGCTCCATGACAAAAAGCCCTGGCTTCTGCAGGATACCTTCATCGCTAAGTCCATCCTTGCAGTATTCTAGCCTGGTTGTGACCCTTCCTCACTGCCTGCCCTGTGGATGTCAGGTCTGCTTAGCCAGCTCCTACAATTGTGTAAGACAACTCCTTGTAATAAATAAATGGATGGATTAAAAAAAACCCCCTCCAATAATATATAGTTTCAAACAGCTAGAAGGAGGATATTAAATGTTCCCAACACAAAAAAATGATACAGGTTTGAGATGACGGGTGTGCTAATTACCCCAGTCTGATCACTATACATTGCATGTATTGCAGCATCACTATGTAGCCCGTAAATATGTAAAATAATTTTGTGTCAATTTCAAAAATTCAAAAACAACAACAATAAAAACTCCTACTGGTTTTGCTTCTCATGTTGAACCCTGATTGATACATAAACTAAAAAAGTAATTGTTGCCTTACATGTCATGAAGTTAGGCAATTTGAAACTCAGATGGCCACCAACACTCATTTATTCGTAACTGTGCAGAAGTTGGCAATATAGTAATAAACAAAGCAGACAGGGACCCTACCTTGGAGAGTAGATCTTCTAGCAGGAGAACAGATGTTACATAATATTTGCAAAGGTTATAAGTTAGCATGGAGTTGTTAGAAGGTGTAACTTGGAGACCTTACCTAAATTTAGGTGTCAGAGAAGGGAAGTAAGGGCCTGGAAGAAACAGAGAGAGCATGACAGCAAAGGAAAGGAATTCAGGTGGTTCTGCAGAGCTGTGGCTGTTCATGGTGCCAGAAGGGATAAGGCCTGGGAGGTAAACCACAGGGGGCTATGCAAGCCAAGATAAAGATTTCTGACTTTACCCCAAGGGGCAAATATTCTTATTTAAAAACCTTCATGCTTTGGACTCTATAATTTTTTTATTTTATAATATCTCAACATGGTTTCATTTGGAGCCTTTGCAGATCCCATGGCGTTAGTGTGTTTGATCTAGCCAGGCCTGCCACTAGCTAGATCTCTTGTTTCTTTTTTGCATTTTTCTACAGTTCTCTTATGTAACTCATGATGCCCTTCATATTGTGCAAGTATCAGCTGGCTACCGTCATACTATTTTTAACTCATTCTCCTGCCTTATGCTTTGAATGCTCACCTGTTGAGAGAAAAAGAAAACAAAACCTGAACTCTTCCCATTAATTTACCTGACAGTTTCCTTGTTTCAATGTTTATTTTCTGTTCTATTTAGATTCCCAGAAAAGTCTTCTGGAGGGTGGGCAGTTCCCAGCCTCATTATTCCTGGGCTTCTGTCACCACCTGAGGTGTGGGAGCTCAGCCCTTCCTTAGTCTGTTAACCCTTCCTGACTGCTAAGCAGCCTGCTCTAGGATTTTCTTAATGGAGTAACTGAGCCAAATGCTATCCTTGAAAAGTGGGGCATAAACACCATCAATTCTACGGGCTAGTGAGAGAGGAAAGACTGAAGTGGAGAAGCTGGAAAGTATGTGACAAAACTAGTCACAAATCCGAGTTATGTTGAACAGTGCAAGCTTAAGTTCGGATTTTTTTTTCTTTCATTCATTTTTTCAATATCCTCTATTCAGGTCTCTCTGTAGCAGTCCTTGGGAAGGCAGCTAACTGCAGAGGGTGAGCCGTATTTTTTAAAGCCAAACTGATTTGGGTTGGAAGTCAGGTTCCCTCATAGCCTATTTCTTTATCTATAACATGGGAGTAGTATTACTTAAATATAATATATGTAAAAGATAACATGTGCAAAGCAACTAACTTAGTGCTAGGCACATAGTTGGGGCTCAGTAAATTTGGGATATTAAACATCTATTCTGGAAACTGGAGTGTGCAGATAAGGTGAGTGTGTGACATTGGAAATTCAGAATAAATTTACATTCCCTAAACCACAAAGAGCTGCATTCACATGGCACTGGGGGAGGTGAGCAGGAAGAGGGAAAACCTACTCTCAGCCAAAGGAAGCTCCTGATGGACCCTTTTCCCAGCAGCAGAGGCTCATGTGTGAGAATCCTAGCAACTGAGAACTCACTGGTCCTAAAATCCTGAAGTCTTAAACCCCTAAATCTTAGAATTGTGACTTAATAGAATTTTTAAAAAAATGATACATGATTTTTGAGCTTCAGGGAAGTTAGAAATTTATAGGGTACATAGTGATGTTTTGATACATACAATGTATAGTAATCAGATCAGGGTAATTAGCACATCCATCATCTCAAACATTTATCCTTTCTTTGTATTGGGACATTCAATACACTGTCTTCTAGCTATTTGAAAAAACATATTATTGTTAACTATAGTCATCCTACAGTGTTATAGAACAGCAGTCCCCACCCTTTTTGGTACCAAGGACTTGTTTCATGGAAGACAATTTTTCCACAGACAGGGGGTGAGGGTGGAGGGAGGCGGAGCTCAGGTAGTGATGCAAGCAATGGGGAGTGCCTGTAAATACAGATGAAGCTTCTGCTTGCCCGCCGCTCACCTCCTGCTGCGTGGCACCTGCATTTCCTAAGTTTCATGGAAGACAGTTTTTCCATGGATGGGGTTTGGGGACCGCAGGTGTAGAGCACTAGAATATATTCCTCCTATTTACTTGTAATTTTGTATCCTTTAACATATCTCTCCCCATCCCTTCCCCCACTTCCCAGCCTCTAGTAACCTCTATTTTACTTTTTACTTCTATGAGATAAACTTTTTTAAGCTTCTGTGTATGAATGAGAAAATGCAGTGTTTATTTTTCTGTGCCTGGCTTATTTCATTTAATGTCCTCCAGTTCCATCTATGTTGTTATCAATGACAGGATTTCCTTCTTTTTTTTTTCTGAATAGTATTCCATTGTGTATATATACAACAATTTTCTTTATCCATTCATTTCTTGTTGAACACCTAGGTTGATTCCATATCTTGGCTATTGCAAATAGTGCTGCAATAAACATGGAGGTGCAGATATCTCTTTGATATACTGATTTCCTTTCCTTTGAATTAATGTCCAGTGGTGGGATTGCCAGATTATATGGTAGTTCTATTTTTAGTTTTTTGATGAACCTCCACACTATTGTCCATATTGGCTGTACTAGTTTACATTTCCACCAACCATGTACAAGAGTTCTCTTTACATCCTTGCCAGCATTTGTTAATTTTTGTTTTATAATAGCCATCCTAACTGGGTAAGATGATACTTCATTGTGGTTTTGATTTGTATTTCCCTGATGGTTAGTGAGATTGTGAATTTTTTCATATGTTTTTTGGCCATTTGTATGTCTTCTTTTGAGAAATGTCTGTTCAGATAATTTGTCCATTTTTAACTGGATTTTATTTTGCTGTTGAGATGTTTCAGTTCTTTGTATAGTCTGGATATTAATCCTATATTGGATGACTAGGTTGCTAATGTTTTCTTCCATTCTGCAGGTTGTCTTTTTACTCTATTAATTGTTTTCTTTGCTGTGTAGAAGCTTTTAAATTTGACATAATCCCATTTGTTCATTTTTGCTTTTGTTGCCTATGTTTTTAAGTTTTTATTGATAAAATTGTTTCCCAGATCAATGTCCTGAAACATTTTCCCTTCTGTTTTCTTCTAGTAGTTTTATAGAATTGGGCCTTACATTTAGGCCTATAATCCATTTTGAGTTGATTTTTGTATAGAGTGAGAGGTAGGGGTCTAGTTTCATTCTTCTGCATATGGATATCCAGTTTTCCCAGCATCATTTATTGATCATTATTTATCTTTTCCTAGTGAATGTTCTTGGCACCTTTGTCAAAAGGTGCTGGGTACCATAGGTGCATGCTACCGTGCTCAGTTATCTTTAGGTTTTTCTCTGTATAAGATCATTTCATCTGCAAACAGGGACAATTTGACTCTTTCCAATTTGGACGACTTTTATTTCTTTTTCTTGCCTAATTGCTCTGGATAGGACTTCCAACAGTGTGTTGAATAGAAGTGGTGAAAGTGGGTATCCTTGTCTTGTTCCAGTTCTCAGGGGAATGCTTTCAACTTTTCCCCATTCAGTGTGATATTGGCTATGGGTTTGTCATATATGGCTTTTATTATTTTGAGGTGGGTTCCTTCTATACTGAGTTTTTGAGGGTTTTTTTTTTTAATCAGGAAGGGATGATGGATTTTCTTAAATACTTTTTCTGTATCTATTGAGATGATCATATGGTTTTTGTTTTTAATTCTGTTTATGTGGTGAGTCACATTTATTGACTCATGTATGTTGAATCATCCTTGTATTCCTGGAATAAAACACATTTGATCGTGGTAAATTATCCTTTTGATGTGCCGTTGGATTCAGTTTGCTACTATTTCATTGAGGATTTTTGCATCTATGTTCATCAGAGATATTGGTCTGTAGTTTTCTTTTTTTGTTGCATCCTTTCCTGGATTTGGTATAAAGGTGATATTGGCTTGATACAGAATAGAATGAGTTAGGTAGGATTCCTTTCTTCTCAGTCTTTTGGAGCATGTTCAGTAGGATTGGCACCAGTTCTTTGTATATCTGGTAGAATTTGGCTGTGAATCTGTCTGGTCCTGAGCTTGCTTTGTTGGGAGATTTTTTTTTAAGTAGTGATTAAATCTCACTACTCATTATTGCGGAAGTCCCCAACTTATGGTAAATTATATAATTATTTCATTATATGTTACAATGTAATAATAATAGAAATAAACTGCACAATAAATGTAATGTGCTTGGAACATCCTGAAACCATCCCCTCTGCCCCGTAGAAAAATTGTCTTCCATGAAAACAGTTCCTGGTGCCCAAAAGGTTGGGGACCACTGCATTATTGGTCTATTCAAGAGTTCTCTTTATTCCTGGTTCAATCTCAGGAGGTTGTATGTTTTTAAGAATTCATCCATTTTCTCTAGGTTTTCTAGTTTGTGAGAATATAGTCATTCCTAATAATCTCTGATGATCTTTTGTATTTCTGTGGCATCAGTTATGTCGTCTCCTTTTTCATTTCTGATTGTGTTTATTTGGATCTTCCCTCTTCTTGGTTAGTCTAGCTAGTGTTTATCAATTTTGTTTATCTTTTTGAAGAACCAACTTTTCATTTTATTGATTTTTTTTTTCTTTTGGTCTCTATTTCATTTTGTTCTGCTCTGATCTTTGTTATTTCTTCTGCTTATTCTGGGTTTGGTTTGTTCTTTTTCTAGTTCCTTGAGGTGTAATTTTAAGTTGTTAATTTGTGATTTTTCTACTTTTCATGTAGGTATTTAATGCTATAAACTTCCCTCTTAGCAGTGCTTTGGTATGTTGTACTTTCATTTTCATTCATTCCAAAAAATTTTTAAATTTTTGTCTTCTTTGTTGACTCAGTGATCATTCAGGAGCATGTTGTTTAATTTTGTTCTTTTGTAAGACCTGTGAGTTTTATATTTTTGTGATGGCGACTATTGACTGTTTGTTTCTTTGTTTAAGACTCCTTTGAGTATTTCCTATAGGGCCAGTTTAGAGGTGATGAATTATTTTGGTGTTGGCTTGTCTGGGAAAGAATTTATTTCTCCTTTATTTATCAAGCTCATTCTGTCAGGGTATGAAATTCTTGGCTGACAGTTTGTTTTTTCTTTCAGCATTTTGAAAATGCCATCCCATTCTCTTCTGGCCTGTAAGGATTTTGCTGAGAGGTCTGCTGATAGCCTGATGCGGTTTCCTTTATAGATGACTAGATGCTTTTCTCTTGCTAATTTTAACATTCTCTCTTTCAGTTCAGCTTTAGTTATTCTGATTATAATGTATTGTGGTGATGTCCTTTTTGCAATATATTTGCTGGGGGATTGTTGAGCCTCTTGTATCTGTAAGTTGGTAGTCCTGGGAAGTTTTCATTTATTATTTCCTTAAATAGGTTTTCTAAACTTTTTGATTTCCCTTCCTCCTTAGGACTACCAATAATTCATAAGTTTGGTTGCTTTATGTAGTACTGGATGTCTCAAAGGCTTTGCTCATTCTTTTTAATTCTTTTTTCTTTATCTTTAAGTTCTGAGATTCTTTCTTTTGCTTGGTCTAGACTATTCTTGAAGCTTTTGAATGCGTTTTGTATTTCCTTCAATGAATTTTTCAGCTCCAGAATTTCTGTTTAGCATTTTTTGTTTTATTATGTCTATCTCCTTGGTAAATTTCCCATTCATATCCTGAATTGATTTTCTGATTTCTTTAGTTTTCAGATTTCCACCTCATTGAGCTTCTTTAGAATCAATATTTGGATTTCTTTATCTGGCATTATGAGGAATTCTTTTTAATTGGGATCTGTTGCTTAACAATTATTGTGGTTCTTTTATTGTGTAATATTTCTTTGCTTTTTCATGTTTCTTGTGTCCTTCCATCGATATCTGTGCATCCAATGTAGCAGTCATTTGTTCCAAATTTTGAAATTGCTTTTGAAGGAGAGAATTTTTTTCCTGAATATGTATGTTGTTGGTTGAGTAGGACACTTTGGCTTTGATTTTGGGTCCCCGAAGTAGTGTGATCTCTGTGTGATTTCTTGAGCATTACACAGTAAGTGGTTTCTGTGATTTCCTTGGTGGCTTAGGGAATAGTTACTAGTTGAGGCTGTGGTAAAGTTTTGCTGGGAACTTGAATGGCAGCTAAGCCAGACTTTGGGACCCCGTGGTGGAAGCAGTGGGCTGAGTATGCCCGATTTTAGGCCCCAGAGCAGCTTACAACCAACTGGCAGCAGTATTCGTGTGTCCTGGGGCCAATTCTTGGGCCTCTAGGTGGCTTGCTCAGAAGCTGGTAATTGGAGGACAGGGCCAGGTATGTGGGTGGGTTCTCAGGCCCCTGAGCAGCTGGTGAGATGTGGGAGGTGGCAGTAGCTGTGATGGAGCCACCCACGAGTACCTAAGTGGTCCATATTGCTCTTAGTGGTAGCTGCAATGGATTGGGCAGGCCAGTCCTCATTTCCACAGCTGCCTGTAACAGGGAGGTGGATATTGTGCTAAGTGTGCTTAGAAGAGTTTGGTCTCCCCTGTCCCTTCTTGGCCAGGTGGTGGCTGCAGTCAAGTCATCTTGAACTCAGCCTGAGGCTGGGGAATGACCCAGTGTTAAAGTCTCAAAAGGGCACCAGGTGTGGGCTTGCAATCAAAGAGGGCAGGACCTCTTTCAAGCAAGCGGCATGGGCAAGAAACTGTGGGGAGTACAGTCCGCTCACATCTCAGTCTCATAGGAGCCCCTAGCAGGGCAGTGGGAATTGTCCTAGGTGTGTGTAGCAGAGCTTAGGCTTCCCTCTCCCTCCTCAGCTGGGCAGGGCTGCAGCTGTGTCAGCCCAAACTCAGCCCAAGGGTGGGGCAATGCTCAGCTTTAAACTCCCCAAATGGCACCTTGGGCCTGTAACCAGAGAGGGTGGGGCCCTTCTCAGTCAGGCTGTGCTGGCAGGAAACTGTGGGGAGTACTGTTTGCTTGAGACTTGGTCCCACAGCAGCTGGCTGTAGGTTGGTGGTCACCGTCACGGATGCATGCTGGAAAGCCTGGTTTCCCTGCCCCTCCCCAGCCAGGCAAGGGCTGTAGCTGCATTGAGCCCAAACTCAGCCCAAGGGCAGGGCACAGCCCAGTGTCAAAGTCTCAAAATGACACCTTGGACCTACAACCAGAACAGCTGGGGCCCCACCCAGGCAAGCAGCATGGGCAAGAGACATGGAAAATGCTGTCTGCTCATGTCTCGGTCTCAGTAGCAGCCTGCAGCAGGGTGGTGGGGACCTTCCCAGGGATGCATGGGAGTGCCTGGGCTCCTCTATCCCTCTTTGGAGCACTGCAGGTATGCCCACATTTCCCAGTATCTGGGATCTCAGAATGGTGCCCAGCTCAAGCTGCTTTAGCCTCAGATGCCCATGAGATTCCGTGTGAGTTCCATTTCTGCAACATCTCTGTGCAATCTCCGAGCAGCTTTGTGTTAGGCCTGTGACCTGCATGGGTGGGGGGATTTTCTTGTAGCCAAGATTGTACAAGTGTATCTCAGTGAGCGGAGCTCTGTGGGCTTCTCTCTCACTGTTTCTCCACGTCCAGGAGCTTCTCCTGGCTGTTAGCCAGTCCCTGGCTGGGCAAGTTGCCCTGAACCCTCTCCTTACCCACTTTTGGTGCTTTCTGTTGCTTCCCTGGTGAATCCTAGCATTCTCTCCTAGATGATCTGTTTGAAATGTGAGAATCTGCTTACTATTCTGCCTCCTCTCTGTGGAGGAGGCACATATCACCTGTGTCTAGTTGGACTTCTTGATCCTTTCCTTGTATATGATTTTTTAATGTGCTGTTGAATTTGGTTAGTTAGTATTTTATCAAGGCTTTTTGCATCTATGTTCATTATGGATATTGGTCTATAGTTTTCCTTTTGTTGTTGTGTCCTTATCTGGTTTTGGTATCAAGGTTATTAAGCATTATAGTCTTGAGCAAGGTGACTTTAGAGGTAGAGGGTGAGGATTTAACTACAGTTTACGCAACAGTTTATCTTTTTCCTTTTTACCTGTTTTCATACAATGGGAGTAAAAAGCAAGATTTGTCTGATCTCTCAAGGTATAAATCAGGAGTCATGATAGGCTATCTGTTTCATGTGTTGTGAGGATACTTGCAGAACTTGCCCAGATTCATTTAAAAGTAAATTGGAGTGAAAAAGTTTTAGAAATGGATAGTCGTGATGGTTGTACCACATTGTGAGTGTAATTAATGCTGCTGAATTGAACACTGAGAAAGGGTCAAATGGTTTTATGTCATGTATATTTTACCCCAATTAAAAAAATACTAAAAAAATGCCCCCTCCCCCCCCAAAAAAAACATGAATTGGAGAGAGGCCCACTGGCTGCCCAAATAACCCCCTCCTCCCACTCCCAAATGTAGGTTAGCTCAGGACTAACGTGACCCACTTAAGAACTGTATGGGGAATATTGTTGCTGACTGATTCCAGAAGGTGAATTAGAGGAGTCCATATCTAACCTCCTCATTTTACAGTTGAGGGGTCAGAGACCCTGAAAGTGTGACTTACTAAAGACTATGCAGCATCCAAATACCCCGGGAACGAGGTTGCTGCTGCCGTACTACATCGTGCGGATCCTTCAGGTCTCTAGAGCAATCCAGACAGTGCAGACATGAGGCCTTTTCTCTTCCATCCTGACTCTAGGTCCCTAATGCTTGTCTCTAAGAATCCAGTTGCTCAGAGTTCTAAAATTGTACAAAGCAGGACCAGGGCGTTAGGTTTCAGTCGCAGCCCAGCAAGTACAGATAGTGAGTGATGTCTGATGATGCCATAGCTTGATCCCCTTCTGTCCTGCTGTCTGAACTTCGTTGCCAACCTTCAAACAGGCCACACTCTTTCTCATGTTAGGGACTTTGCATATGTTGCTCCTTCTTTCTTGAATATCCTTCTCCACTTTGGGAATTCCTATTCATTCTTCAAGTGTCAAGTGAAACTTTCAGAAAGCTTTCTTGACCTCCCAGCCTGTTTTTACTCAGCCCATTGTATGACATCTTAGTAAACCACACTTCTTTGTAACTCTCATCACACTAGTAATTACTTGTACTGTATCCGAGTTCCATGCACGAGGGCGGCAGAGTCTTGGTCTGTCCCATCCACCATTGTTTCCCAAGAACATAGCATAAGGTCTGGCACATTTGTGTTCATTAAAGAAAACAAAAATTAAAAAATAAATTAATCCTGTCTTTTTATGAGGGGGAGAATGAAGATGATGATATACTCTTACTTGTATTAACAGGCAAGTGTGGCTAGAAGTAGGGCAGACACTGCTTTTAATCTGTGAAGACTGATCCAGGAACTAGCTGATATTCCAGTGCAATGTACAAATGAGCAGGAAGGGGCTGCCTGTGACTACCTACATTTGCCTTGTATGCCTGTGTGAATAAACAATAAAGCAGCAGCAGAGGGGATATAGGTTTGATACAAGGGAATGCTTTGGGATATAATAATAAGAATTGTTAAAAATGGGTCGGATAATAGAGGAAGGTTCTGGAAACACCTTCCCTAGGGGCTTCAGAAAACAGGTCAGAGTTCCATTTTAGCTGGTTATTTTAGGCCTACGCCAGGCAGCAGGGTAGACCAGACATCTCTTAGAGCCCAGTCATTCCATTCCTCTGACCCATAATAAGTAAAGCTGCGGACACCGTTGTTGCCAATACACAAGCAAGCACACCCACAAATGCAAAATGCTTCTGGCTGGCCTCGTGGCTGTAAATTTTGCCTGTTCATTTTCTACTGAATCTTCCGAATTCACCTTTTGTTTATAAAATTAACTCAGTCTTTAAGCATGACAATCTTTTTCTATAAAGGATTTGTTCTATATTTCAAAGTGAGAACTTTAATGTATACCAGTTTAACTCTTGCATTGATACTCACCTTAAAAAAAGTGGACAATACAAGGTAGGCAAGAGGATTAAAAAAATAACCTGCTACTTTTACTAACTCCCAGCATACAAACAGAGCAGATCTGGACGTGGTTGTGTGTCTTAATCCCAGTGAGGACGCTGGGACACATTTCCTCTTTTTTTGCCTTTAAAGTGAAGGAAGGGAATGGTCTTGAATATGCAAATGACTCTAATTTAATTAACTTTTATGACCACAGCTCTTTAGAGATAACCATGGGAGCCAATTAGAGTCCATTAAAATTCAGTCATTCCCTAAAGCTTCAATGAGACACCCTTGTCTTCTCCAAGAAAAAACAAAACGAAACAAAAAATGTGAGAAGATCTCATCAGAAACAACAAAAAAGAGTAAGTTGTCAGCTGAGCTCTGCGATTCGGTCTCACCAGAAGCTGCTTACACAGTCATTTGCTCCAGTTTGTCACCGCTGGGCCTGGCGCTGCAAGCAGCAGAGTGAAATCATTCCAGGTCAGTCGTGTAACTACTGACCCAGAGTTTATCATAAACTGAAGCTATGAAAGGTAAAGGTAATGATATTTCACACTTCCCAGCAAAAACTCAAGCCTGAGGGAAAAATTGCCTTGACCTCAGGCCAGAGGTGAAGAGGAACTGATGCTGCTTATTTGCCGCCCGGTTTTGTAATATTCTTTCCTTTTCTTTCCCCAATTACAGGTGTAATACATATTTACTGTAAAAATAAAAAAATACGGAATGGCTAAAAGATGCTGCTCATGTCTAGGAAGAGCTTGGAAGACTCTTCCCCAATTTGGTTCCCTTCTTTTCCCCTTGGTAGGCAAACTTTTAGAGGACTTTGTGTGTGGTTGGGGGGGGGGGGGGGGTGGGGGGGTGATGAGTTTGTGGAGTGAGGGTATGGTATTATAGTTCCTTACTTCCTTTTTTTTCCCTCCAAATTTTTCTTGTTGTGGTAAAATATACATAACATTTGCCACCTTGGCCATTTTTAAGTGTGCAGTTCTGTGGCATTAAGTGCATTTTACATTGCTGCCAATCATTACCCCATTCACCTCCGGATCTTTTTCATTTTCTCCAACTGGAACTCAGTACCCCTAAACGGTAACTCCCCAGCTCCTGGCAACTGCCATTCTACTGTCCATCTCTGTGAATTTGACTACTCTAGGTGATAAAGCAAAGTGGAGCCCCAAACTGGGTCCCAGCCTGAAGGCCAAGGAGGTTCTTGGCTTCACGCAAGAAAGAGCTCAAGAGTGAGCCAACAGAGTAAAGTAAGAGAAAGTTGATTAAAGTAAGAAAAGAAAAAAAGGAGGCTGCCCCATAGACAGGGCAGTGGCTGTCTTTCAGAGCAACAGGGAGTAGTACCTTGTGAGTTTCCGGGGTCTTATTTTATATTAATACCTTCTATTTAATTTTATGTTAAATGGAGAGAGGATTATTCATAAGATTTTTGGGAAAGGGGTGGGGAGTTTCTGGAAAAGAAGACTCCTCCCCTTTTTAAACCATATAGAGTATTCTGGGAGTTGCTATGGCATTTGTAACCTGTCACGGTGTTGGTAGGAGTTTCTTTTAGTATGCTAATCCATTATAAGTAGGGTATAATGAGCAATGAGGGTAACCTGAGTTTTATTGTGGCCATCTGGGTTCCAGCTGGTTTTGGTTGGTTTTTCTATCACCTCTTATTTTATCAGAGACGTTGGTTCGGGTTTTATGACTCCTTATCGAGCAGGGCCTGCCAGTTCCCTATCTCACAGGTACCTGACAAAAGTGGAATCACACAGTACTTGTCTTTTTGTGATTGGCTTATTTCACTTAGCATAGTGTCCTCAGGCTTCATCTATTTTGTAGCATGTGTCAGAATCTCTTTCCTTTTAAGGCTGAATAATATTTCATTGTATGTAGATGTATATACCACATTTGCTTATCCGTTCATTTGTCGATGGCTACTTGGGTTGCTTCCACCTTTTAGCTATTGTGAATAATGCTGCTATGAATGCAGGTGTAGAGATATCTCTTAGAGATCCTGCTTTCAATTCTTTGGAGTATACGCTCAGAACCTTCCTCTTCTTTCAGGTATCTATCCCACGCCTTTCGCCTCTCTTGTTTCTAACACTGTGCAATTATGTAGCTGCCAATGCCTTTTGAGTCCTGGCCCCTGCACCACGGTCCATGGTTACCAAAGTGTGTGGTAGGTCCACCCATTATCCAATCCCCCTGAAAGGACCTTGAGACATGTTCAGCAATGTACAATTGGGTTTCTGGGAGCTGTGTTGCCTTCCAGTTCTAGAAACATTTAATGTATCATGGCTTCAATATTGCAATTAATTTTTCAAGGCCATAGGCAATATTTCTACGTCTTCACATAGACAAGTTATCTTAAATACAATAACAAATACAATATTTGTTAATCTTCAAATACATTCTGAAGATTAGGTCACAGTGCTCAGCATTATGTGATTATATAATTGTTCAGGCTACTAATTGGGATGCAGAATTAAAGTTACTATAGGAGGCTTTTTAATCGAGTAGACTTAAGAACTCAAAGTTTATGTTTACTTTAGTTAGATTTTTAAAACAATAAAGTACTTAAATTCTATCGAAGATACATAATTATAAAATGATTAGAAAGAAAAAAGATAATTTGGAAAGCAGACAGACAATTTTGTGGTTATAAGAGAAAGGAGAAATAAAGGTAATAAAAAAAATTAAAGCCAAATTTTTTTCACCAATAGTTTTATCTTTTCAAGCCCTTTAGCTTAACTGGGTCTCAAAATTATTCCCTCTGCCATGTCCTAGTCCAGGATGAATCATTTTGTGCCTTAATTACTGTAATTTCAGCAGCTAACATCTATTGAGCACCTACTCCATGCTAGGCACTGTTAGCCTAAAGCATGTATCAGCTTATTTTAACCCTTTTATCAATATTCTGAAGTCAATTGTTTTACTTGGGGCAATTGAATACCTAATATTCATTATTCCCTCTCCTTGCTTGCTAATAGTACCCAGTTTTGCTTTGGTGTCCAATTGTAGCCAATGAGGTATAAGCAGAAGTCTGCTGGAGGCTTTTGGGTTGCTTTTTTCTTTCCTGATAAAATGAGACACACATACCTAAATTAAAAGATTAAAGCTCTCTATTTGCCCTCTACTTTTTTTTTTTCTTTTTTCTTTTTTTTAAAGATGAGGTCTTGCTTAGGTATATGACCTAAGACAGAATTGTGATGGCTGGAGCTACAGCAGCTGCATTAGAAACACAAGGCAATGAGCCAACATGCTAAGAAAGGCAGAGTTGAAAGGTAGAAAGAACCTGGGATCCTGATGGCATTGTTGAATAGCTGAACCACCCCCAGCTGCTGCCTAATGCCTATACTTCCAGTTATGTGAGAAAAATAAACTGTTGAAGCAAATAGTTTTATTTAAATAGATGAGCATTTCGTTACTTGCAGCTGAAAGCATTCCTAATGTCTGTCATTTTTCAGGTAAGGGAACTGAAAAGCTAAATTAAGTTGTCAAATCTACATAATCCTTCAGTGGTGATATGGGGATTTGAGCTTATATAGCCTGATCCAGAATCTAGAGCCTACCCTCTTAGATATGATCCTTTATCACATCCCCATTATGCTAGATTGCAAGGTCTACTTATGAGTTTCTAAGGAAATGAGCTCAATCTCGAGCCTCCCTCTTACTACTTCTCACACATGCCAGGGTGATATATCTAAAATCAGATCCAACCTTCTCACTTTCTTGCTTAAATCCCTTAACATTTGTTCCTCTAAAGCAGGGATGAAACTTCAGCTGTCTTGAGAGCTAGATAGGTATCATAATTCATGGAGGCAAGTAGATCACAGGAAAAATCAATTGTGTTGGTGTATTAGTTATCCACTGCTGTGTAACAAATTGCCCCCAAAACTTAGCAGGTTTAAACAACAAATGCTTGTTTTATATGGTTTCCGAGTGTCAGGAATCTGGAAGCAGCTTATCCGAGTGGTTCTGGATAGGTCTTTCATGAGGTTGTAGTCAAGATGTTGATGAGGGCTTCAGTCATCTGAATGCTCGACTGAAAGTTCCACTTCCAAAAGTTTACTCACATGGCTGTTGGCTGGAAGCCCCAGTTTCTAACCATGTGTGCCTCTCCTAACAACAGGTCAGCTTGTTTCCTTCAGAGCAAGTGATCCAAGAGGGGCAGAATAACAATGTCTTTTATAATCTAGCCTTGGAAGTGACATAACATCACTTCTGCCATATTCTGTTGGTCATATGTACCAAACCTGACACAATGTCAGAGGGGACTACACAACAGTGTGGATACCAGGAAGTGAGGACCATTGGGCGACCTCTTGGAGGCTGATGGCCACAGGTAGGTACAGGATGAAATGGTGGTGTCTGCTGCTTAGCTTCAGCCAATCATCACTATGGTGGAACACAGGTCTTATGTTGCTGGATTTTTCCATTTCTCAAATAAAGTCAGAAATACAGACTTCTAAGTTAAATTTCATGTTGGCTCAGATTTGCAAAAAGCTCTGTGCGGGCCAAACAAAATTCAAATGCGGTTCAGATATAGCCTGTGAGCTGCCATTTTGCAACCTCTCTGGCTCACAGCACAGAAAGCATAGGTAGGTCCAAGTCCGATCTGTGATGCTGCCTGAAGTGGTGTTTTCAGTACGATTCTGTAGACAAGTCCAGGCTTAACCAGGAACATGTACCATAATAATTTAGTAATGTCTGCCATGGACAGAGGAGGGCAGAGTGATGACATATGTGCCTCAGATTGACACATATGGCTGTATAATTTATTGCCCAAACTTAGATACTTTTGAGAGTAAAAGGAGGTGCTGTAATTACACTGATACAGTGACCATAAATTGGGACTGACTTGGGCAAACCAGAATGTGTGGTCGCCACCCACATAACCCTCCATGAAACCCTCCCGGTGTCATCTCTCATGATCTGTCTCTATTCATTAGGCTTCCCCAGAGCACCCGCCATTCTCAGAGCACGTGTTCACTTCTGGACCCTCCTGCGTGAGTGCCTGCTCTTCCCCTGTTCATGCCGTCTTCTCTTCCCTACTGCCTGTTTCCTCCTGGACTTCAACTCCTTCAATTCCCAGCAGAAGTGTCACTTTTCTCTCCGTTGCCTTCACCTCCTCCCCTCCTTTCCAGGGTTTAATAGCACTTCATATATATCTTTAATGCAGTATTTCTCACAGCAGCCCATGTACAGGGGCCATGGGTTACTCACTTAGAACTCTCAGTACCTATCTCAGTGTCTGAGGACTCTCAGTACCTATCTCAGTGTCTGGCACAAAGGAGGTACTTCATGATCACTTATTGGAATTTTATTTTGAATTTCACCTCACATCTTTTTCTCTAACACTCTCTGCAGGAGATGATAATGAGTAGCAAAAATGCCAAGCAGATGATAAGAGGGAGGTAATGTGGGAACAGAGAAAATCTATAAACCGGATAATTGGTTCTGGAGTAACTGATCTAAAGAGTAGTTGCAGTAATTTCAAGTCCTCTCTTCCTTTCCACTTCAAGTGAAAGGTGGCTGTTTTCATTGAGAAGGAGCTTCTCTCTGGATAGTAAGAATGACTACTCTTGCCCATAACATAGAAACTAAGAATACTTGGCATACGTGTGTGTTTTTTAAAAGCGATCTCTCTCTGAAGTTCATAACTAGGCAGTGAAAATCAATCCCAGGCATACACAGGACGTGTATGAAGATTTATTCTCTCAACTACACATCTAACACTTACTAATACTCATGTGCATTATCTATAAACCTCAAGGGGAAAGATAGAAACGGATGGATAGCAATGCTCTCTATAAACTCCCAGGAATGAAATTAAACTGCAAGATGTTAAAGGGACAGTCCTGTGGGACCGAGGTGTGTTTTTGTTGGTGGTGGGTAGAATTAACGGTAGGGCACCATTAGACTCCAACAAAGCATTATTAATTTTAATCCTAATGTCAGAGAGATGGGGCAGAGCAAAAGATAATCCTGTGGTGCCTTTTCTTTGGTGGGCTTTCATTTGGTCTTCTAAATTGGAATACCCAGAAAACTTGGATCCAGTCTGGCTCTGATCCTTCTTGGCAGTGCGATTTGGAGTAAGTCATAACCTTTCTCTGAGACGCCTTCCTGTTTAAGAAGGGGCTGCTAAACTCACTGACTTCACAAGGTTATATGGAATAAGGTCTGTGAAAGGACTTTGTAGATTGGGGTGAAGTCTAGAAATGGTAGTTAGGACTATTCCTAGACTGGTTTTCAGGAAGAGTGATGGAGAGAGAGTGGGAGAGAGGAGCAGAATGGAGAACCATACTTAAGCCGCCCCCAGACCTCCTCTGACTGAAACCCTGGTTTATCCTATGAAAGCAAGGCTAATAATAATACCCAATAAAGCACGAATGCTCAGAAATTAGCCTGGGACAAGGTCGGGTTTGCCAGGGAGGGTTGGTTCTGACATCACATGCTTTAAACCTGTGGTTGGCAGTCAGTTGCTCTGTTATTACCTGCTTTGAAGAGGGCGAGTCTAAATTGGAATGCTCTTTCCTCCGTTCCAGCTATTTCTGCTGAGTTCCACAGTGTTGATTATAGCTCTTACACTCTGTAACCGGCTGTTTCATTCTTGACTCACCTCTAGACTCATAAATATCCCATGAAAAACACAGAGGTTTTAAAAGTTGCCTATCTTTCAGCCTTGTGCCTTAATGTGTCCTGTGCAATAGCAGGACACATATTACTAATGTCTTTCCTGCCTTAATTGTCCTTAAACCTATTCAGGAGCAAAAACCTTGATAACTCCCTTTAGATCTTTCATAAGAGAGGCAGGCAAATGTAGGAGAGTTTCTCTCTAGTTTTGTGACCTTGGGTGGTGTCTTCAACTACAGAAAGAGAAGGAGTAATAGCTAATCTGGAGGCTGTTATGAGCATGAGGAATAACATTAGGGATGAACACCTGGCACATGGCAGATGTCCAATCAGAATAGTTGCTGTTATTATCAATAATAACATGAAAAGCATTCAGAACAAAACAACATCTAAAATGAGTCCTGGAAGATTAATCACATGCTGGTTTAGAAGAAAGTCCCTGCCTCAGAGGGGAGACAAATGTTAGCCCATAAAAATCTAAATAACAATACAATAGACAGGGGACATCTCAGTAGATTGAAAAACGATTAAAGGAGATAATTCAAGATGGACCGAGCGTACCCACAGTGATTTTTTTTTTTTTTTAGTTGAGCAGTTTGGGTGTCACTCTATCATATATCGAAAATAGCATTGTTTTCTATTATATCACGACCATGGTGTATGGCAATGAGATCGTGTCTGAAGCAGCCAGCACGCTATGTACTAGCTGGTTTTCAGAGCAGGAGACTACAAATCTACAGTTAGGATCTGTCTAGGGCTGGCCAAGTATATACTATCCCCTGTCACTCACCAGTCCTGGAGGCCCTATTCTTGGAGTTTCCTTTCCTAAAGACCTTGCTCCCTATTAAAACGATAATATCCTTGCTGTCATCAATCACTGACACATTGGTGTCATTGCCGAGTGTTTGGGTCCTGTCTGAAGATTAATCTTCACTGGAGGAGAAGACTCCCAGGGAAGCTGGGAGGAGAGCCACAGCTAGTCTGCAGGGAAGGAGAGAGGGACGTGTGGAGGTGCGGGGATGGAGGGGGAGCAGCAGCCATGCGAAGACTCTCCTGTCTAGATCGACTGTGCCATTTTGTGTTCTTAATGCAGCCGTTTCTGCTGTGTCCCTTCTCCTGCCTGCTGGCACTGGCTCTGCGTATAGAGATGGAACACGATTTTCTCCCTTATTCTTCTGTTTGTTCCAGGAACCAGAAAGAACAGGTGTTAACTGTATTAGCAAGGAAAGGAGACCTCAGCAGTGATGAGAAACTGAACTTCTGGTTTATTCATAAGGCCTTGCATTTTGATGTTGTAAATTGGAAAGCCTTTAAAAATATTGAAACAAAAAAACACATAAAAAAGTAATAAAATTTTTAAAAAAATAGCCTAAGGTGGATAATATAGGTCTTCTGGTGTGAAAATTATGTGATATTAAATCATTCTTCTTTATGAAAATACTTCTATAGTTTAAATGAAACAATAATTAACAAAGACTGAATTGAGGAAAAAAGTTGTTGTTTGGGTAATATATGAATTTGAGGTTTGATAGGTGATTGTGAAATGGTTCAAAGAGCTATGCATAAAACAAAAAGTAGATTTACTGTTAATTTTTATTAACTGCAATCTATAATTATTTTATATATTTGTTTACTTGTTTATTGTCAGTCTTCCCCACTAGAATGGAAAGCCAGTGAGAGCAAGGGCAGCTCTGTGTTCTCTACTGTGTCTCCCACCACTTGGCATAGTGGCTGGGCACATACATGGGGGATGAAAAATTTATAATCCAGTTTCATTCACTGGCTCAAAATTACCTTTTCCCAAATTCACTTCATTATAAGTACTAAAATGAAGTATCCGAAGATTGCTTGAAACAAAAATAAAAACTCAATCCTGACATGAAATTATGTATGATAATCATGAATGAATTCTTATGTTTTCTCCACGAGACACAGGTTAGTATTCTATATTTTAAACATCTGTCATTTAAAAATATTCAACATTATTAGATTACTTATAAATGACATCAATTAGCACTGCAGAGCTGAGTCTTGAAGGTTTTTTAAATTTTGGGTTTTTTTTAGAGGTTAGATTGATAAATCTCTTAACTCTTCATTCTCTCCAGAAAGGATTAAAGCAATCTGGACTCTCACCAGGCTCCCTCCCTTCTGCCCCTGTTGAAGCTTTAATTGATGTGCACATTATTTAGGACTGCTCATTCCCACACTGCTAGGCACAGACAGAGGTAAGAGTTCTAACTAGGAGAATGGGACCGAAGCACCCCTGCTCCCCACAATTGGAAGAGTTAAAACTGGCACTTCCTTCATTTAATGGCCAAAGACTCCTGTGCTGACTGTTAAAGGCTCACTTTTATATCGAAGTCCCTGCTGGGCCTTTACATATTGAAATGAATCATTGTCCTCTGTGTTGGTTTTGCTCTTCATTTGCTTGATGTATTTCATCTGCATCTGGAGGTATTAAGAATCACTGTTTGATCTATTGTATTTATTTTCACACATTTATACTTTGGATTTTCTGCAAAGCTATAGAAAATACGCTGCTTGGCATGCTTGTAGCTCTGACTCGGGCAGTGTAAAGGCAATATATGTAACCAAAGTGTTTGTACCCCTGTATATTCTGAAATTAAAAAATGAATTTTAAAAAAAGACATTAAAGGGCAATTAGTATTCTGCATTGTCAAGGCGTTGGGTTCTACAACACTTCTTAAAGTTTAGTAAGACAAAAGATTTGCTTTCTCTTCGATCTCTACGTTAGGGTGATCAGCTTGTCCTGGTTTGCCAGGGACTTTCCTGATTTTGAAGCTGGTACCCTTTCAGTCTTGAGTAAATGGAGATGGTTGGTCACTCTATCCCTGCTTGTGTTGTTGAGAGACCTTATCAGGGTTTCTTGAAACCGGAACATGCAATTGATTTTGATTTTGAGTCCAGCATTACACATTAAAGGATAATAAATCTCTACCATGGCAAAGAAACTAAAGTTGATAGGCAGAAAAAGCATACATGTTTTAAGGAATTTCCATGTGCAGAGTTCTTTGAAGTACTACTCTTTGGAATCAGTCTGGCATTTAGGCATTTGTGCCTTGCTCCTTTTTGGTCCAAGGAAC
>RJWJ010008717.1:0-52430 GCA_004363605.1 Indri indri
AAAAAAAAAAAAAAAAAAAAAGAAAAAGCAAAGACTTTTAATCAAACCATTTTGGCTGATTTAATTCTTAGGAACTTAGAATTTAAAAGAACATCATAAAAAGACATTAAAGGCAAAAAAAATTGAGAAAAATACAGCTCAAACCTACATGAATAATATGGGTAATGCTAAGACTTCTTGTGATACTATTTTTAAAAGATGCAAGAAAAAGGACTGACTACATGATAATAGGCTAAACCAAACCTGACTGCATAGCCATATCTAAAGAATGTAAAGACAATGACAATGCAGAGGGAAGTCTATAGTGACATGTCACATGGTTTTGTCCTTACCTTCACCTGTTTGATTACATGTAGGAAGAAATAGAAGGAATACTCATCAAATCTGCTAGTGACATAAAGTTGGAAATGACAATTAAAACACTGAAGAAGTAAATTAGGATGCATAATTATTCTGACAGGCTAGAACACTTGGCCAAAAAATTGAGCAATCATAAATATGAAGTCCTGAAATTAAGGATAATAACAATTACATTACACAAGAATGGCAATGTCTAGTTCTTTGCAGTTTATGTAAAAAAGATCCACGATTTACAATATAATATTGTTGTTTTCTTTTAAAAGCAAATACAATCTGATACCAAACAGCAGAAGTATAATCCAAATCAAAAGAAGTAGTACACCATACTTTCAGTTATTCTTCAAAGGACATCCAAAGAACTATGTTTAGTATTAGGTATTGCATTTCAAGAACAATGCTGACAAGCAGGAGAGTTTTTGGAGAAGAGGTCAAGATATATCACATGGACCCATCAAAGGAACTGAGGCTATATTGCTTATAAAATAATTTATAAGCAGGAGTTTTAACAGCTGAATTCACATATCTGAAGGGCAGCAATGTAAAAGAATTTTTGCTTTGGGGCACTAATAACTAAGAGCAACACAAAAGTTACCGGGACAGGCACTTTTAATATAAGAAACTAAAAAAAAAGAAGGCCAACAAGGGAATAGTCTGCACTCCAAATGGCAAGTGTAATGCCACACTTGTTCTGGCATAGTCTTGACAGACGGCCACCTGCCAAGTATATTTCAAAACTGATTCTTGAATTGAAGGGATGCTTACCAAGATTTTTTTTCTGACTACAAGATTATCATTCTAATGTTTAATAAATAGAAGTCATATGGGGATCACAGATATTCTGAATCGTTCCTTTTCATTCCTCAATATGGATGCCAGGAAAAATTAACTCTTCCCCCAAGTTTCTCCCTATAAGGTAAATATGAGTATCTCCCTGAAATGTAATTAGGTTTCTTTACTTACCCCTAAACATAGTGTTCCTTCCTTCCACCTCTCCTGCCAGCTCTGACATCCAGTATTTGATCCTCCCGTCATGACTGTTCTCTAGCTTCCATTACCCCGTTCTCCCCTGATTTGTCCCCATTACCTTCCATCTCAGGAGCTCATCTCGTTCCTCGGGAACTTGGACGCCAGGGTTCGCCAAGCAGCCTTCCTGCAACTCGGTACCTTGGTATGACACTCAGATGTCCAGCTCCTCTTGCAGGAAGTCTGAGCTCTTACACACGCTGAGGTTGTCTACCCTAAAAGACACAGGATGGAGTCAGCACCATACGTCATAAAATCACACCTCAGAGTCTTGCAGAGTGGCCAAGAGGTATTACACAAGAGAAGTACCCCAAGAGAGCACTACTAGAGAGGCATGTAGCACTCTGATGAACAAAAGGAGTGGTGACTGAGTACGCAGGTTCAGGCTCAGATCCCCAAAACCCTTGGTGCCCATCCTACAAGCTGGCCAGGGGCGCCCACAGACCCGGCCCGTTCCCTCTGGGCACAGTTGCAACTCACACCCCTGGGGTCTGATACAGGAAGACACACACCTGTTGCGGAGCGTAAAAGCTGGAAGGTGGATCAGCAGGGCGGGGCCCAGCATATGACTTCCCTTTACGCCGGAACAAAAGAACAAAGCCCACCAATGGATCAGGGCGGGACCGCCCCACACAGAAGGAGGCGAGGTGCGCCCCCCTTCGAGGACTCCCCAGCTTTCTCCCGCAGAGGCCTCTACCCGCGAAACCAGAAGGGTGACGTCACGTGCCTGGAGGGCTGGCAGTTGCCATGGTGATACCTGGGCCTCCCTCCCCCTAGCGCGATCCACACACTCGGCTCCCGGGTCCAGAAGCCCTGTAACAGTCACCAGACCTAACGAAGGGAGCCACAGCAACTGGACTTCCAAAGCGCCCCTTTCATCGCCTACAGCTGGCTTCAATGGTCACTTCCGGCCGTGCGGAGACAGCCCCGCCCCGCACGCCTGCTGCGCGGACCCGCGGCCAGTGGGCACACAGGACTACGCTTCCCAGAATGCTCCGCGACGATATTTCGGAACTTCATTTCCCAGAAGCTGCAGCAAACGTGGACGTTCGCGCTGCGCGGTTCCTGGCGTTCTACCAGCCGGTCATTTTCCCCTGATTGTTTCAAGCGTCCGTGTTCGCAGAGCGGTGACTCCCAAACTTGCCCGATTGGATTGATTGTAAGAAAGACATATTTACACGTATAGAATTTTGAACCGCAAACAAGCGCTTCACGGCGCTTTATTACATGTCCGACATTCTATTTTGTGTTCTATTCGTTTGTTTTAAAAATATTGGTAGTTATACATTAAAATTGCTCTCATGACTCTCAATTATGTCGCGACCCACATTTTAAGAAATGCTTAAGGAAACCTAGAGGTGGTGTTCTTGTGTTTTACCCCTTAGTATTTCATTTTATATGCCTATGTCAGTCAGTACGTAGCTGCAAATGGAGCACAAAGCCAGTCTGTCAGTGTGTCTTTGGCTGGAAAGAGTCCAATAAGTTGGTAGGTTTTCATATTTTTAAAGATGTGATCCTCGCACTTTACTGTGCTTCAGTGCGTCTCCAACATTTGGATAGAAGGGCCAAGGTCAAGTCTCAGCCTGTTGCCTGACAGAACACTAAACCTGAAAATCGTAACACTGAGTATACGAAAAACGAACTTACAGTCAAGGTAAAGGGAACAATATTTAGAAGTCTCTAAGAGCAGATTTCAGAAAAGGTTTGTAGGATTTAAAAAAGAATTTCAGGAAACAATCTGGTATTCTCAGCAGAATACAAGAAGACATGGCATGAATGGAACAGAAAAGCTGTGAGAGAACAGGCTTGTAATAAAAAGACGCTAGATACAAAGGGATAAGAACATATAGCAAGCATATTTAAAATGCAGCAACGTAAAGTCATATTGGAGAAAAACTGAATTGATGCTGTGGGAAAGTGAATCACTTATGTATAGAATATTCTTTTAAAGCTTCTCTATGATTCAAAAGAAAAAGATGAGTGAAATAGAGTAAGAGAAAATGATATGAAGGACAGAGGATAGAAAGCCAACATGTGGATAACTGGCAATCGTAAACGAGTGACCAGATAAAAACCAGCTATCATTTAATACTTCCTATGTGTCAGGCATCATTCTAAGTGTTTTACATCTATTAACTTACTTAATTCTTAAAACAATCTAATGAAGTTACTTCTTTATTGTTTTTTGTACTTCACAACAAAGGAAACTGCAGCACAGGTAGGTTGAGTAACTTGCTCAAGGTCACATAGCAGCCAGTAAATAGGGAAGCTGGGACTTCAATTTTAGTAATATGGTCCCAAGCACTCCCTTCTAATCTCTAACACTAGATTCCTTTGTAAAGAAATACAAAAATTTCCTGAGATTAGGAAAGAATACATCTGTATATTAAAATACTTCATAATGTTCCAGGAAGAGAATGAGCGAGAGTGGGAGAGAGATCTAGGCATCTGCTGGCAAAGAAAATTTAAACCACAAGGGGAAAAAAAATTCCTACGAACAACCAAGAAAAAAAATAATTATAAAGTATCAGAAGTCAAAATGCCTTTATCTCCCTTTCACTACACTGGAAGCTAAGAAACAATGGAATAATAACTGCAGAATTTGAAGGGAAATATCTGTAACCCAAGAATTTTATATCAGCCAAGTTATCTTCCATACATAAAGTCCCAAAATAAATTTTAGTACTGAAAAAGTTTTAGATAATACCACTTTAAATTCCTTTATTTGGCAGATGCAACTATTTGTGGTAATTTGTTATGACAGGCCTAGGAAGTTAATACAGATTTTGGTACTGAGGAGAGGGCTGCTACCATAACAAATACCTAAAAATGTGGAAGTGATTTTGGAATTTGGTAATAGGTAGAAGCTGGAAGAATTTTGAGGCACATAAATTATAGAAGCCTAGAGTATCTTGAAAAGATGGTTGATAAAAATGTGGACTTTAAAGACAATTCTGGTGAGGAATGCAAGTGATAGAAGTAAGGAACATGGTAGAGAAAGCTTCACTCATCTTGGAGAATGTGTATATTGTCATGAATAGAACATGGGTTAAAAAAAAATGAATGTTTAAGAGAATGAAAAGACAAGCCACAGACTGGTAGAAAATATTTGCAAAACACATATCCAATAAGGAACTGATATCCAAAATATAAAAAAAACTCTTAATAAGAAAACAAGCAAACCAATTAAAAAATAGACTTAAGCTCTTAGCAGACACCTCACCAAAGAAGACATGTAGATGGAAAATAAGCATGTGAACAGATGCTATACATCATATATCAGGGAAATGCAAATTAAAACAACAATGACATACCGTCACATACCTACCAAAATCTGGAACCCCAACAACAAGTACTAGGAAGGATGTGTAGCAACATGAATTCTTGTTTCATTGCTGGTGAGAATGCAAAATGATACAGCCACTTTGGAGGGCAGTTTGGTAATTTCTTAAAAAGCTAACCATACTCTTACCATAGGACCTAGCGACTGTGCTCCTTGGTATTTCCACAAATGAAAACTTATGTTCATATAAAACCTGCACAAGAATGTCTACAGCAACTTTATAATTTGCCAAAACTTGTAAGAGTGAACCCTAATGTAAACTATGTTCTGGTCTTTAGTTAGTAATAATTTATGAATATTGGCATATCAATTGTAACAAATGTACCACATTAATACAAGATTTTAATAATATGGAAAACTGGGGGAGGAGGGAAGAGAAGGGGAGTATAGTGAAAGTCTCTACATTTTATGAATTTTTCTATAAACTTAAGACTGTTCAAAAAAATAAAGTCTATTAATTAAAAAATATATGAAGATTTAAAGGTGCTTCTGGTAAGGTCTCAGCAGGAAATGAAAAAGATGTGATTAGAAACTGAAGGAATGGTGATGCTTGTTATAAAGTGGCAGAGATTTTGCTGAATTGTACTTTATGATTGGGTGGAAAACAGAATTTGTAAGTGATGAACTTGACAATTTAGCTGAGGAGATTGCCAAGAAAAGTGTGGAATGTGCAGGCTGATTTCTCATTGCTGCTTATAATAAAATGCATGAGGAAAGAGATAAACTGAGGAAAGAATTCTTAAGCAAAAAGGAACCAGCACCAGATGATTTGGAAACTTTTCAACCATACCTTATACAAATGAGGCTTTCCTGTTGATGATAACAGGAAGATATACATAATTTCTATCTTCAGTGATTTCTCTATCTGCTCTTATCAATTGAGTCTACACATTAAAAGATAAACAACCAAACAACCATAGAAGTACCATATAGATGCTCCCTGAGTGTATAGGCAAAATATTTATTGAACACCTACTATGTGCCAAGCATCAACAAGAAACACTGTCTGCAAAGAAGATAATTTAGTGAATAAAAAGCCAAAGTTTATTTTTCACTTGATGCCAAGCTCTATTTTAAACATTTTACTTGAATTAATTAATTTAATTAACTCAAGGTGCCAAATAGAGAACAGAACAAAATTGAAATTCACAGAAAATGCGTAGGTTAATAATTTATATATGACCCTGCCTTATTAATGTGTCATTTTGCACAATAGGTAGGATTTTGGTAATAACCATATTTTTTTACTCAAAAAATACATAATATCTTACTGTGTCATTAGAATAAGTATTAACGTATGTCATACTTTTTAGTGGCAGGAAAAATATTATATCCTCCTCAGGAAGATTTTTTTAAAAGAAAAGTATTTACTGAAGTTTAGCAAAAACACAAAAGCATATGAAAATGATCAATAAAACTCAATAGATTTACACAAAGCAAACACCCCCACATACTCAACACTCAATTTGAGAACTGTTAAATAAAACCATTACCAGAATCTGAGGTATTCCTCTCAAGGGAAATAAGACCTTCCAGTCACCACCTCCCAAGAATAATCAGTATTCTGACTTCTAACACCATAGATTAATGTCACCTGCTTTTGAACTTTCAATAAATGGAATGCACTACAGTATGCATTCTTTGGTCTTTTTTTCACTCAATATTAGTTTGTGAGATTCTTCCATGTGGTTGTGAGTACTTGTAATTCCTTCACTCTCTTTGTGGTATGATATTCCTTATATGAAAAAAAAACCTTGACTATTTATTTATTTATTTTTGAGACAGGGTCTGGCTCTGTTTCCCAAGCTGGAATGCAGTGGGGTGATCATAGCTAGCTGCAGCCTTGAACTCCTGGCCTCAAGCAATCCTCCCATCTGGGCCTCCCGAAGTGCTAAGATTAAGATACGAGCCACTGTGCATAGACTTTTTGTCTTTTTTGCTATAAATGGACATTCGATTTGTTTCCAGTTTAGGACTGAAATAGAACCTGGATTAGTTTTTGTTTCTTGCAACTAAATCCTGATTCTATCTTTACTGAGATGTGTTCTGTCATGTTTTTATTTTCAATCCAGTAAAACAAATAAGATTGCAGCTGTGGCCAGCCCCTATTCCCAGTCCCTGTTCATTGTTACCCTAAAATAAACAAACAACAAGTTGATTAGTAATTTTAGTTCAAATATATCACTAATTGCTTTCTAATTTGCTGAGTTTTTAAGCATAAAAGATTTTTGATATTTCTTTGGTATCTAACTTTATTCAAAGCTAAAGTTCCAAATGACTTTAGCAAATATATATGGATATGTATGCTTGATAAAAATGTGTACACCAAATAGAAAGGACACAATACGAATGAATTATAGACAACAATCTTTTATAGCATAATTAATATTAATATTTATATGAACACCTGGCTACCCTATCAAAACTGCTTCATGTCTATCCCCTCAAAGTAGTTTTCCATAAAACTAGTGAATTCTTACAGTACTCTTTTGAGCCTGTAGGAACGAGAGAATCTTTTTTCTCTCCTCTGGAGGGTGTGTATTTGATTCCGAGAAATAAAGCTGACAGTAGACAGATTAACAGAAGAAAAAGCATACAAATTTATTATGTGCATACGAATGGGAGGGAGGAGTCCCACAAAGTAGGAGACTCAATGAAGGGCCATATGGTTGAAACTTAAATAGCATTTTGAGCTACAGAAAGAAATAGGGGCTTTAAGGCTCCTGGAAGGTGGTGGTGAGAACCTTGGAGAGGGTGAGGAAGGAACTGCACTGCAAAGCTTATCTTACTATACAGATAAAGTCTCTCGGCTAGCAGCCCTCAGAACAAGCGGTGAATAGACGAATAGAAGTCTATCTGCGCGTGGTGTCCTGAGCATGGAGACCTTTAGTTTTCTTTCCTGTGATATGAGTTAATCTTCCCTGGTTAATGTAGATTCTAGGGAGGGTGTTGATGGCAATGTCATTCCTTCTGAAGGAACTTCCAGGTCACAGAGACCTTAGTTCTGAGACTACTTCTTTAGTTCGAAGGACTCAGGAGGTCAAAACGCCACACTTCGGTGTATGTTTTCCGAGGTGTAACAAGGCTCCTTGGAAAATCTAACTTCCTGTCTCCTTCCCTCCCTTCCTTCCCCTCCTCCTCTTTCTCCATTATTCTCCTCCTTCTACCTCTTTCTCACCCCTTTTCCTTTCTCTCTTCTCTCTTCCTTCTTGTCCCATTTCATCATTTATCTATTTAGGCGATGTGATTTCTTCGCTTGTGATCATTTTTCTCATTTCTTAGATTAGTACATAGTAGACAAAAGCCAATTACAGTAATTTATGCACCCGAAGGTCTCAGGAAAACTCAATGACAGTTTTAGACTCTAAGGCCGAAACACAAGAAGAGGAAAAGAAAACATACGCGTTGGTTAAATTTCGAGAAAAGGAGTGCCTGCCTTGGCCAAAGATCAAACTAGGATTTTCCTTTTGGAATATATCTTGGTTCCATAGAAACTCTTGAACTATCTACAAATTTCGTTTTTAACCCGACTGGAGCGTCGAAGCTCATTGTGAAATGCAAAGTGCTGTGCAAACGCAATGGGATTGCTGCTCTCTTAAGATTGACAGGGGCCTGGACGCTTAGGGACGTGAGAGCAAGGAGGAGCAAGGAAGCTTTTCCGCATGATTTTCTGTCCCTCCCCCTGAGACACAAATCAGCAGTAGTCTCTCCCTGAAAGCCATTAGCATTCATCTAAGTGCCGTAATGTCTGGAAGTTCCAATCAAAAGCTGTATGTGTCAGACGTAGAACTAGGGTAAGGGGCTTGATTCTACTTCTTTGCAAGGTGAGTTTGTTCCAGATGAGGGAAGTATAGAAGCCTCAAGTTGTCTGGAAACGCTATTGCTGAAACCGTGAGGACTCCCCGCGGCAACCCGGGGGAGGTTGGCCTCTTTTATCAAACTTTCACTTACTTAACCTGAGAGTTTGTATTCAACTTGCGGAGTACCGTTTCTGGCGCAGGAAACCATTTTTACCAGGTTTTCTTCTTTCAGCTGTTGCCTATGTTAGCCGGCAGAATTTCTCTTTTAGGATTTGAATAAGTATTGTGAGCTCGTGTAGTCGTGGCCGAGTGGTTAAGGCGATGGACTAGAAATCCATTGGGGTCTCCCCACGCAGGTTCGAATCCTGCCGACTACGGGATGTTTACTTGGCGCGTACACGCCCAGGAAGGAAACTGCAACGTAAACTTCCCCTCTTTGAGGGGGAAAAACTCGTGATGGAGCTTCTGCGTGCAAGTTGGGGAACGGATCAAGCACTTTCACAATCTTTTTTTTCCTCAGCGGAGCGCAGGTCCCGCCTCCATATTTCCTGTCTTAGAAACCCGGCTGGAAACCTCGGTGAAGTCCAGGGACGCCCCTTTCAAGGTTTCCAACTCCCTTCTATACTCGCGAAGGCTGAAACCATGGTTAAATAGACGGGAACAAGTGTGCCATAAAGGAAGCTAGAGAGGGCACTTTTTTCTTCTTTTAAGGTTCTCACAAAGCGCCATCGCTGGCCGTCCCGCCGTGCGGGTCAGTTCTGAGGAATGAAGGAGTGGACTCAAGGCAGGGCGCGGAGGAAGCTGAATCACACTGACTATAGTGGATACCGGAAACCGGTGATTATTGAGCAAAGAAATAGGGAGAACAATGAGTAACTTCATGGGGATTTCCGCAGACCTGCTTTCCCTGTCAAGTCCTCGTTAGTATAGTGGTGAGTATCCCCGCCTGTCACGCGGGAGACCGGGGTTCGATTCCCCGACGGGGAGCTAGTCTGCCTTTTAGGAAAACATGCCTCTTAGTTCTTCCAGTAAAATGTTGGGTTTTTTTCTTTAATAGGGTCCCCTTAAACTACTGAAATACTAATTGCAAAAAACATGAGATTTAGAAATCACCAAAATCATACCAAGAGAGAAATAACAATTCCACAGTGGAGAAAATAGGCCCTATGTTAATCAAGTGATCAAATCGGTATTGTGACAAGTCAATATTATATATCTCTTTATATGAGGCAGTCAGAAGAGACAACGTCACTTTTGTGATATTCCTGGCAAAAAATGAATAATCTGAATCAGAGAAAACATCAGACAAACTCAAAGTGAGGCACATTCTACAAAATAACTGACTCGTACTCCTCAAAAATAGCTATGTTACAAAACGCAAAGAAAGGCTGAGTATTCTGCATTAAACAAGACCATAAAGATATGACAGCTGAATGCAACACATGATTTGGGATTTTTCTCTTGTTATAGAGGACATTATTGGAATAATTGGTGAAATCTGAATAAAGTCTACAGATTAAATAATACTATCAGTGCTAATTCCTGTTGCATTAATTGTTCTACAGTTCTGTAACAGAATGAATGTCTTTGTTTTAAGAAAAAAACACATATTTACAAAATACATATTTAAGGGAAAGGGGGGTGTGTGTCTTCAAACTCACTCTCAAATAGTTCGTAAATAGACATGTATATATATATATATATGAGAAAGAAAATAAAAAGAAAATTTAGTAATATGCTAAATATGCTAACATGGGGGGTGGGGTGGGGTACTCAGGAATATTCTGCATTATTTTTGTAAAGATTTTGTCAGTCTGAAATTACTTCAAAATAGAAAGTTAAAAGAAGAAAACAGTGATAAAGCTGTAAATTAAAAATATACTAATTTAAATTTAAAAACTCAAATGCACACTTTGAACAATAAATGTGAAAGAGGTGATGAATAGATTAATGAATAGGAATTTAGAACTGATGAAAGAATGGGATTCAAACATTATGAATGAACAAGGAAATTCATAACATAAGAAAAGCTGAATGAGGAATGAATGCCTAAAACAACATTGTTTGATAATGACTACATTTTGGAATATGAAAACAAAATGATACTATGATTCAAAACAGCAATAACTTTTAAGATGGAAAGGTATGATCAAATCCAAATCATTCTATGCTCCTTTATAATGATGAATAAGGTTAGAATTAGAAGTACACCCAATATATACTTTGGACCAATGCTGAATGGTTCAATGCTAAAATCAGTATTTCGGCGAGCCATGGTCAAACCCAAACATCATTGTTCTTTCAGTGAAGGAATACTCTTCTAGCATATAACAATAAATCTGAGATTTTTTAAAAATTAATTATTTTACATTTTCTCATAAAATTTTCGTAGTCAAATTTATAAGTTAATATTATTGTGCAGCAGTGTCAGTCAATAGATTATTTTTTCAGTAACACTGCTGCACAGTTGAGTGATTGATGCCCCATCCTTTTCACCTAACATTGAATTTCGTTTGTCTCTATTACTTCTTTTCTTCATAGACAAAATATTCTTTATTTTATCTAGAGGAAAAATGATTCATCATGGATAAAAACTATAAAGCAATTGTTTGAGGCACTGACAAGTACTCAACACAAGCAAGGCTTAGAGGGCTACAATCCTTGAGGGAAAGGAAGCACATGAGATGAGTTGCACATTCACAGGGCTTTCCTCCTGAGGGTGTGTTCTATATTGCACCATTTTAGAATAAAACTCATGTGAAAAGAAACAGTCGTATTAAACTGGGGAGACACTCGTCAGAGTTTGGGGCTACCAAAGTGCATAGAACCTGATGGTCAGATTTCAGGTGACAAAAGGAACCACAGAGAAGAATCTCAAATGTCTATGTATAATAAACTCTCCATATGTCACTCGCTAATTCCTAAGTCGTACATACATACGAAGATGTTCCAAGACTGTGGAAGAGAGCAGCTGGAAGTCTAATTATCTGTAGAGCTTCAGCAGCTGCATGGTTCTAGGGAGACAGATTATAGTTCTTGCTTCTCCCAGTTGGAGTGAATTCAGTCAAATGGCTGTTGTTTTGAGACTTCAGATGCATTAACCTTTAGCAGTAAGTGACAAACCCTAGCAGTAAGATTCACATAAAAGGAGTAAGGGCTGTTTTCACAGTATGTAAAAAGTAACCTAGAACAATTGTAACGAAGCTTCAATCTTTGTGTATCCCAGAAAACTCTGAATGTTTGGAAATAAAGCAGTACATGTCTCTATAATCTATGAGTCAAAGAAGAAAACACAATAGAAACTTCAAAATGTTTTGAGCTGAATGATAATGAAAATAAGACATATCATAATTTGTCTAATGCATTTAAAGCTATTTTAGGGGGAAATTCTTTACTTTTAATCTCATGCATTAGAACAATGGAAAGGTTGAAAATCATTGATCTAACTCAAGAAACTATATAAAGCCAGCAACTTAAATGCAAAAGGTAGAAGAAGCTATTTTAAAAAGTGCAGAAATCAATAAAATGAAAAGCAGACATCTGTCAAGGAAAATCAAAAAAGTAAAAGGTTGGTTCTTTTAAAAGATCGATAAAGTAGATAAACCCTGAATAAGACTGATCAAAAAAGAGAGTAAGATAACACATAAATGCTAGCATTAGGAATGAAATAGATGATATTCATACATATCCTAATGATATTTAAAAAATAAGAAAGAGGTACAATAAATATCTTTATGTCAATATATGTGAAACATTTGATGAAATGGACACATTTCTTGAAAACACAATATATGGCAACTGACACAAAGAGCAATAAGAAATCTGAATTGTCCTATACCTATTATAAAAATTAAATCCATAATTTAAAGAGCCATTCATACACACCTCCAGGCCTAGGTAGAGTCACTTGTGAATTCTTCCATACAACTAAAAGATAAATAACATCAATATTTCAGAAATCCTTTCTGAGACTAGAAAAAGAGAAAACATTTTCAACTCATTTTATGACAGCAACATAATTCTGATCCCAAAACCTGAGAAGAGACTACAAGAACGGAATATTGCAGGTCAATATTTCTTATAAACATAACTCAAAACACTTAACCAAAATATCAACAAATCAAATCAAGCATATTTGTTTAAAGTTAAAACATTATAACCAAATGGGATTTATTCTAGGAATGAAAAATTAGTTTAACATTTAAAAATGTAATTTACCACATTAATAGAATAAATGTAAAAACTAAACAATCATCTTAGTAGATATAGAGAAACAATCTGATAAAATTCAACAATTCATGATAAAAACTCTCAAAATGAGAATAAATACAAATTTGTTTAGTCTAATAAAGCTTAATTATGAAACACCTATAATGAACCTGAATTTTGGAACATGACAAGAATGTCCACTATTATCACTTCTATTCAACACGATAGTGAAAGTAATAGCTAGTGCAATAAAACAAGAAAAAGAAATGATTGTTTAATTTTGGGAAATAAAGCCTTCATTGTTGAAAGATACCTTGATTATAAATGTACACAACTGAGGAATCTAAAAAATGATTGGAATTAGTAAGTGAATTTAGCAAGCTGCTGGCTTCATGGTCAATACACAAAATATCAAATATGTCAATATATACTAGCAACAAGCAAGTGAAAAATGAAATTTTAAAGATTCCATTTTTAACAGTATTAGAAACATTAACAAGGTAGTAATAAATCTAACAAAAGTTTGCAAGAAATGTACACTAAAAACTACAAAACGTTACTGAGATAAATTAAATAAGACTTAACTAAGTGAAGTGATGTACCAGGTTAATATTTGAGAAGATTCAATAGTATTTGAATGTTAATTCTTCCAAAATTGATCAATAGAGTCAATAAAATCCCAATCAAATTTCAGCAAGGATTTTTGTGAAAATTTACTATATATTGGTAAATGCAAAGGAACTTGAAAAGTCAAGTTGACATTGTAGAAGATAAACGGATCTTGAAGATTTATGCTGTCAATTTCCAAAACAGGTCATAGGTCAACTTAGTCAAGTAAGGATAGTGTGTTTGTTTATTTACTTTTTAGAGAGACAAGTTTCACTTTGTTGCCCAGCATGAGGATACTGGCATCATCATAGCTCGCTGCAACCTCAAACTCCTGGGCTCAAGTGATCCTCCTGTCTCAGCCTCCCCAGTAGCTGGGACTGCAGGTGTACACCACCACACCCAGCTAATTTTTCTATTTTTTGTAGAGACGAGGCTCACTATGTTGCTTAGGCTGAGTAATCTTTTTAATGAATGTTGCCGGAACATTTATTTTACCTATAGAGTAAAATAAGCCTTGACTCCTACTTCACATTATAAACAAAATTATTTCATGATAGATCTCAATGTGACAGAAAAAACAGTAATGTTTCTAGAAGAAATCACAGTAGAATATCTTCATGAACTTGGGCTAGGCAAAGATTTTTCAAAGAAGACATAAGGAACCTGAATCATAAAATAAGAAGATGAGTTAAGATTTAAATTAGGATATATTGACTGCAAAAGACCCCATTAAATGAGTGAAAACACAGTCATGGAATGGAGATTGTATTTGTGATATTTATATCTATATCTATATGTAACCATCAAATGACTAAAGTCCAGACATATAAAGAACCCCCATAAATCAATAAGAATTACATAAACAACCTAATTTGAAAATGGGCAAAAGACTTGGCAGACCTTTTAAAAAAGAGATTCCAAAATAGTCAATAAGTATATGAAAAGTCACATCATTAGTCATCAGAGGAATGTAAATTAAAACCAAAATTAGATAGCCCTACACATCTACCAGAATGGCTAAAATTAAAATACTGATTGTTGTTAAGAATATTTTCATGTGCTAGTAGAAGTATAAATTGGGATAGCCACTTTGAAAATAATTTTCACCATAACTACAAAAGCTAAACATAATACTTCCTATGACCCAGAAATTCCACTACGTGAATATATGATAAATATAGCAAATATAAATAACATGCACAAGAGTGTTTATAACAGCTTTATTTGCAGTGGTAAATTTGAAACCACTTAGATATCCACCAGTAGTAGAATGGAAATGGAAATTGTGGTGTATGAATACAATGGAATAGTATGCAGCCATTATAAAGAATAACTACTGATACAATAACATAGATAAATCTCATAGCTATGTCATGCAAAGAAAATACAGAAGAGTACATATTTTACACTTACACTTATAGAAAGCACAAAAACAGCAAAAGTAATTTATGGTGAAATGAGGAGAGTGATTGTCCTTAGGGGGAAGAGTGATTGTCCTTAGGGGGAAGGCATGCACTGACTGGGATGAGATTAACAAAGTCTTCTGTATTACTAAAAATTTTCTATATTTTGATCATGCTGGTTGTTACACAGGTATATACATACTTAAAAATTCATCAAGCTGTATAATTAAGATTTATACTCTTTATAGTATATAAACTATACCTAAATCTAGAAAATGAGAAAAATTAAGGCAAAGTAATGATGGTTTCAGTCAAACAAAAGCTAGAATTCTTTATTAGCAGACGTGCCTTACGAGACATAATAAAGGTTGTTCTTGGGCCTGAAGGAAAATAAAGAGTCTGAAAATTGGAATTAATAGATGAATTATTATAGCATGGTAGCTGGTTTCATGGTCAATATACAAAAGAAATTCAAATGTGTTTATATATATTAGCAACAAACAAGGAGAAATTAAAAATTCAAAGTTCCAGTTTCAATAGCATAAAAATGTCAGCTGCCTAGGAGTAAATCTAAAAATAATTTGCAAGATAGCTACACTAAAACCTTTAATATAAATACTTTTCAATCTAAAAAGAGGCAAGAGAGCAGGAATTAGAGAACAAAGAACATTTCGCTAAAATTAAAAGAATAGCAAGATGGTAGACTTAAACTCAGCTAAATAAATACTTATTTTGAATATAAGTAGACTAAATATTTCAATTAAAAGACAGATTGTCATATGGAAAAAAATTTGCCCCAAGCTGTATGCTCTGTACAGGCATACACTTTAAACATCTGTATATAAAAAAGAAGTAAAGTAAAAAAATGTAAAAGATATATCAGAACGAGTACCCAAAAAAGATAAACTAGGCCAGGCACGGTGGCTCACACCTGTAATCCTAGCACACTGGGAGACTGAGGCGGGTGGACCCTTTGAGCTCAGGGGTTCAAGACCAGCCTGAGCAAGAGCAAGACCCTGTCTCTACTAAAAATAGAAAGAAAATTAGCTGGACAACTAAAAAATATATAGAAAAAATTAGCCTGGCGTGGTGGCATGCACCCGTATGTAGTCCCAGCTACTCGGGAGGCTGAGGCAGGAGGATTGCTTGAGCCCAGGAGTTTGAGGTTGCTGTGAGCTAGGCTGACGCCATGGCACTCTAGTCCGGGCAACAGAGTGAGACTCTGTCTCAGAAAAAAAAAAGAAAAAAAAAAAAGATAAACTAGAATCCCTTTAGTAATATTAATTGTATATATTATAGACTTTCAAGGAATAAGCATTACTAAAAATAACAAGGCTATGTCATAACATCAAGGGTCAATTTATTAGTAAAATATTACAATCCTGTATTTCTATGCACATAAAAATAGCTTCAGAATATAGAAAGCAAATTATTGAGAGCTGAATAGAGAAATATAAAAATCCATAATCATAGTTGAATATTTTACTTGTGGGTTTTGTTTTTGTTTGTTTGTTTTTTTGATAGAGTCTCACTCTTTTACCTAGGCTAGAGTGCCGTGACATCAGCCTAGCTCACAGCAACCTCAAACTCCTGGGCTCAAGCGATCTTCCTGCCTCAGCCTGCCGAGAAGCTGGGATTACAGGTGCGTGCCATCACTCCCGGCTTATAGTTGAATATTTTAACACTCCTATCAAAATAACTAATGGTACAAACAGACAAAAATTTAGTAATAGAGAAATTTTGTGCAATAAGGTTAATCTCAACTGCAGGATATCTAGGCTTTCGAGGTACACATAGAAGATTTATCAAAGTCACCATGTGCTGAGCTTAACATAAGTCTCAATAAATTTCAAAAGACTGAGAGCACACAGAGTATTTCTCTGAGCATAGTGTAATTAAATAAATATAAGTAACATGAATAAATAGAAAGTTCCCAAATGTTACAGAAGTAAGTAGTATAGAACTAAAAAACCCCATGGGTCAAATAACTTTTAAAAAATGAAACTATAAAATACGTTTAACTGAATGATAATGAAAATAGGATATATCACATGGCATGAAGTTAAAACAGTGCTTAATGTCTAATTTTTAGCTCCAAATTCAATACTAAAAGAGAAGAAAATTTGAAGTTGAATGATCTAAGCTTTCATCCCAAGAACCTAATTTTAAAATCTAATAAATCAGATTAAAGGGTTAGAAGGAAAAATATAACAAGAATAAGAGCTATAATCACTGAAAAAGAAAAGAAAAATAGAGAAAATAAACAAAGCAAAAATTTGCTTCTTAGTAAAACTGTTACCTCAAATCAACTTCTTTTTAATGGAGAAAAAATACCAAGGATAAAAAGGGAACAACATTAAGTATCTTACTGATCTCAAGATGAGAGTCATAGGATATTAATGCACAGTTTTAGAACAATAAATCTGACAATAGAGGATAAATGACAGGTTCCTTCATAAACACAACTTACCAAAATAGACCCAAAAATAAATTACAGGTTCAAGAAGTCTGAAGTCTCTCAAGGAAATGAAAACCATAATTACCTTCTGTATAGTTTGCTAGGGCTGCCATAACAAAACACCACAGTCTGGGTGGCTTAAACAACAGAAATTTATTTTCTCACAGTTCTGTAGGCTAGAAGTGCAAGATCAAGATGTTGGTAGGTTTGGTTTCTTCTGAAACCTCTTTCCTTGGCTAGCAGATGGCTGCCTTCTTGATGTGTCCTCACAAGGGCTCTGTGGCACCAGATGCATCCCTGGTTTCTCTTTGTGTGTTCAAATTTCTTTTTCCGGTAAGGACACCATTCAGATTAGATTAGGGCCCACCGTAACAGCCTCACTTTGACTCAATAACTTCTTTAAAGGCTCTATTTCCAAGTACAGTCACATTCTGACGTACTGGGGTTAGGGCTTCAACATACAAATTTTGAGAGGACACAAATCAGCCTATAACACCTTCTGACAAAGTAAACACTATGCAAAAATGGCTTCACTGTTGCAATCTTGAAACATTAAGGAAAAAGTAATATCTCACTCTTTCAGAAAATAGAAAACGCGAAAACTCCTCCCAATTCATTTTATGAGGCCAGTATAATCTTCATACTAAAATTTGACTAAAGAAAAAATTGCTGAGGCAATCTCTGTGTTAAACATTCTAGATGCAAAACTACTGAACAAAATAATAGCAATCAGACCCGGTAATATGCAGAAAGAACAGTCAAATGTTAAGCCATAATGTGCATTTCAGTAACATGAAATTTTTTTAATATCAAAAATCAATCACTTTAAATTTACTACAAAGTATAAGAGAAAGAAACCAAATCATCATATTGGTAGATGCATAAAAGTATTTGACAAAATTCAACACCATTTATATTACTCAAAAAATTTTAAATATCTAACACTTTCTCCCAAATATTGGGACCAAGACAAGCACAACCACTATCACCACTGCATTTCTTAGGCCATGAAATAAGATGAGACAAAGTATTAAAAGATATTAAGATTGGAAATGAAGAAATAGGGCTGCCATCGTTTGCAGATAATATGATTATGTGTTTGGAAAATCTCCAAAAATCTACAAATTATTAGAATCAATAGTGAAAATAACAAGTTTGCTAGAGACAAAAACCAATATTCAAATACATGTTGTTTTCATATATACTCACAAAAAATGGACAATAAATTTTTAAAATGTCATTTAAAATAGCAAGAAAACTATCAACAATCTAACAATAAATAATAAATGTATAAAAATGTGTAAGAGTGATACAGTAATAGCTCCAAATCACTTTGTAAGAATGTTTAAATATCTACATAAAAGAAGAGATATAATATATTCATTGATTGAAAGGCTCAGATTTAATGTAATTGAAATAAAATACTCAAACAGGACTTTTGGTAGACTAGACAAGTTGTTTCTAAAATGTATGTGCAAGTGGAGAGGATCTAGAATAGCCAAGGACATCTTGCAAAAGAAATCTGAAGGACTTTTACTACTACAAAACAAGGCTTATTCTAAAGATACGCTGATTAAGAAAGGTGTTACTGCCATAAAGATAAAGAGACAAATGAAACAACATAGATATGTCCATATAAAACAACATCTATATATATGACAAAGTGTTACTGAAATTCAAGGGGGAAAATGATAGATTTTTCAAAAGGTGGTGCTGAATCAACTGGATATACAAAGGAAAACAATGTGGACACTGATGTTTTCCCTAAACTTATTCAAGATGGATTAAAGAACTAAATGTGCAAGTTAAAACAATAAAAGTTATGAAGGAAAACAGGAGACTATCTTCATGAACTTCTGGTTGGCAAATACTTCCTGTTTAATAAGCACAAAAAACAATAACAATAAAAGATTGATAAATTGGCCTATTTTAAACATAAGAACTTTAGTACATCCAAAGACAACAGTGTGAAAAGGCAAGGGACAGAGTAGAAGATACTTGTAGTACATATATATGACAAAGGATTCATGTCTAGGATATATAAAGAACTCCTGAAGAGTTCTCCTTAAGAAAAAGACTACAAGCAGTAAATCTGATGGCGAAGTCTGAGTAGAGTCTCCTGGGGAAATGGCTGATAAACTGGTCACTTACAGTGGGGTACTCTTTCAAGGATAGTGCCAATCAGTTTCCTCTCAGTGCAATGCTGATATATTATTTATAATCCTCAGGGAAAACCCTCTATTTTGGCAGAACATTTCAGCTTCAATGTCTGTACAGGGTATAGTAGATTGGCAGTAACCATCTACTTCCATCTTCTCCAAGTGAGCCCTACTGGATTACAGAGGCTAGAAGGTTAAAACTGCATTTCCCTAACTCCTGCAGTTAGGGTTCTAGATTTAAGCTTTGCCTCAGAGTTTTCAAATATGGAAAATAAGGCACCTTATGTTTCTGTTATTTTTTGCTCACAAGCATTTTCATGGACTCATTGGGATTTTCTGCAGAGGAATGCAAGGTGAGAAACATTAGCTGTTTGCTAATTCACATCTGGGAGGCCTGGTGTGCTCCAGACCATGTGGTTCTCAAAGTATTGTTCCCAGACCAGCAGCAGTACCGACTGGCAATTTGTTTAGAAATGTAAATTGCTTTCTGACTGTTCTGTGTTTTCTTTAGAGTCTGCAGTTGTCTATTTGGCATCCATTGATCATCCATATCACAGGGCAAAACTATAGCCAAAGTTGTTTACATCTCCTGCTATCCAGAGCCCACACTCTGAACGACCTCCTATATCTAACTCTCACAAGCCAAGCCAATATTTCCCCTGCCCTAAATCAATGAAGGGTCAGATCCTAGGCATCTAGGGACATCCCCTGTATCCTAAAGCCTGCCAGAATTATTCAAACTGACCAATCCTAAACTATTTACCCTGACCTGCCCTACCTTTCCTGTGGCTACCCCAATAAACATTGTAGCTTATGCTTTCTCCTCACTCCTTTCTACCTCCTCACTGACCCTGGTACTTCCCTAGGTGCCCCTGCATGGTGGGTTGTGCTTCTCCTTTCTAGGAGAACTGTAAATAACATTAAAATTTTCTTTCAATGGCATTGACCTCTCTGTGTCTTCACTCAGTCACCTTTATAAATTAAGACCTGGGCAAAAATCACTGACTGACTTCCTTTCTGTCATGATAAATTAGATTTCATGCTAAAATTTGAGAACTACAGCCCTAGAGAGCATCCCACTGTTGCAGAATTTTCATCATGCCTCACCTACAGTTCCCTGAAATTAACAACCTTAGTGACAGCATCTTGATTTCCTACTTTCTTGATTGTGGAGACAATAACAGCCTCCCTGAAGACCATTTCTTTGGGAGTTGTTTTGGGAATAATTCCTGCAGGCTCGAATCAGAGCTGACCTCTCCCTTTATCCCTCTCTTCCCAAAATTTTGTAAGCTTCTGTATTCTTTATTAATCCCTTTTGCTTAAAATAGCTTGAGAGGTTTTGCTTTTTAAGCAAATTTTAATTGATGTATAATATAACATAATATTGATACAGAAAACTACATAAGCTATAATTATACAGCTCAAGAAATTTTCACAAAGTGAACATATTATGTACCTAGCACCAAGACTGAGAAGCAGAGCCATTCCCAAGATCCCCAGCAGGTCTCCTCATGGCCTTTTTCCACTTTCAACAATCACCTTCCTGATTTCTAACACTGTAAATTTGTTTTGTCTGTTTTGACCTACAGTATACATAAACAAAATCATGTATGCCTTTGTGTCTGGCATCACTTCAATATTGTTTGTGAGATTATTCCAACATGTGTGTAATTGAAAATTCCTTAATCTTATTGCTCTACTATTCTTTGTATGAAAAACAACTATTTATCCTTTCTATTGCGGAGGGATTTTAGACTGCTTTCAGTTTGGACCTAAAATGTCTGGAATAATTTTGTTTCCTATGGCTGAACTTTTATTCATTTCTTTTACCTGCATCTATTCTGTTATGCTTTTTTTCCCCTTCAGTCCATATATATGAATGAAGAGAAAAATAAACAAGGTCAAGGCTCTCTGTTCATTTTATTCTAAGTAAAACAAGAATTGATCCAATAAATTTAGCCATAATTAATCATAGCAATTTTCCTTTTTTGCTGAGATATTTTAAAGCATGAGAAGTTTCTGTTATTTCTTCAATATTTAACTCCCTTCAAACTAGAGTTCCAAAGTGTGAACTTTGATCATACAAATTAAGTCATTTTTGTAAACTAAAACAGATTTGAGAAACCGAGGGAAAAAGCACTCAGGGTACAAAACATTGCTCCAAAAATGTAACTCTCAGCAAGCCTGGCAGCTGAAACAGCCAGTTGTATGTAATGGCTACTGAAACAATCTGCTGCAACTCTAAGACTAGTTTTGCTCACTGCCATCGTTTACCAATCAGAACTTGCCAGCTCCTCAAAATCTTACTAGTGCCAATGAAATTTCTCAAAGAGGAATATGTAACATTTTTCTTTTTTATGAAACCTCTAATCTTCTCTTTGTTCTTGGGATATACTGAAGACCACCCGGTCTGCCTGTGTGCCCCAAATTGCAATTCTATTCTCCCAAGTAAAACATTTTAATATCAAAAGTTCATGTCTATATTTCTTTGACAAAAATGATTTAACGAAATGTTATACACTTGTTAAAAATGTGTAGACCAAATAAAAGGAACATATAATTAGTTATGGCAACACCTAGATCACAACTTATATTTTACTTTAAATTTGCATCTAGTCATGTCGTAACTTGACACGGTTTTTAAACTATGTTTATGTGATTAAAATTCATTTTGATGGGAAAGACAGTTCAAATAATAGACTGCTCAGTTAGATATGGAGTCTGGCTCCCTTACCCCAAACTCAGCTTAGTACTCCTCTCAGAACAGACTTTCTTCCATTAAACCATGGGGTTTCTTAGAGTTGATTTTGTCTCTGTAGATAAGCAATCTCTCTTCATCCCCCTTACCCTGCCTTGACTCTTCTTTCACCCCTCTCCTCCCTCCTTTTCTTCTCTGTTTCAATGTCACAATAGATCCCTGTGTCATCGGTGTCTTCTCTCCCCGCCTCTCTTTCTCCTCCTCCCCTCCCCCTCCACCTTCTTTTAAAAATCAGATTGAGGTCCTCTAAGCAAGGTAGACAAAATAAGTCTCAGGTCTTGGGAAAGCACTATGATTGAGAAATTAAAGTTGAAATGTAAGAGGGAGAAAAAGTTGGTTTGAATTGGTTAAATTTAAGGGGAGGAGGAGCCCCTACATGGACCAGAAATCAAACCCGAGTGTGAGCCTGCCCTACAGGTTTACCAGTATCACAGCGAGAGGACCTAGAGGAGGCTTTTCCACATAATTTTTCGCGCCCTCCACCTGGGACACAAATCAGCGGAAGCGATTTGATGTCTGGAATCCACTGCAATGGCGCGCCTGCTTGGCTCGGTGAAGTCCGGACATCCCGGACTAGAGAAGGGTTCGGACCTGACTGCCCCTCGGTACCAAGGAGGCTTGGTGCCAGCGGTGGCGAGTACAGAAGCCTGGCTGGAGTCTCGGAGCAGGCGGGCGCTAGCTGGGTGTTACCTGACGTACCTGAAGTTTGCTGGAAACGCTAATGCTTATGTGATGAGGACTCTGTCTCTCTCATTCCAGTGCTCTCGATTCCCAAGGATGTCCGAAAGGTTGACCTCTTTTCCTCAAGTTCTCAATTCACCTCACTATTTCCAATAAAGTGGTCAAGGACAGAAGTGTGCACGCATCACCAGCTACGTGATTTCATCAGTATATCAAAGCTCAAGTCAGGGCAGTTGCTGTAGTGGCCGAGTGGTTAAGGCGATGGACTAGAAGCCCATTGGGGTTTCCCCGAGCAGGTTCGAATCCAGCCAACTACAGGGTGGCGTCTTTTCCTTTGTTTGACAATCTGAAGTTGACAAGAAAGGAGCATCCTGCATAACTGGTCCCTATAACAACTGTGCAGTCTTCTTGACTAACCTTGTTCTGCTCTGGCATTCACTCAAATCCTTGTAGCTACTGGGTTCCCGTGGGGCTAAGGGTCCGGTTCTCTTTTCTTCTTCATTTTTTTTTCCACTTGTCTAAAAAGAAGCAATCTCTGAGCAAAACGCAGGAAATGCTGCATTTCCTGTCTCGAAACCCCTGCCTTGAATTTTGTTCTCCACGGAATTGTGTCCATAGAGAACACAAATATTTATATTTGTGAAATCTCTCACATATGTCTTATTTAGAAAAGTAAAGTCTATCAAATGCTTTCTTCATTGCCTCGTTTGCAGGGGCTTGAACTAATATAGCCTGTATATGAGTCTAGAACCATTGCATTATCCAGGAAACGAATCCTGTCTTACTGGTTCAGTTAGCCCAGGATCTAGGACAAGGCTGAACAGAGAAGGTTCCTCCACCCCAGGCATTTTCTTTTTAGCACAGTAGTGTTTATCCTCACTTGTCTCCTGGAATAAAGGGGTTCATTTCCCTCATGGGAATGCTAAATTTTTTTTTTTTTTTCAAAGGCTGGTCAAGTGGAGCAGTGGGAGTGGAGAAGGAACAAAGGAATCTGTAACTGGTTGTGATCAATTAATTGTAAACACCATTGCCCTCGGACCAACCGGAATGCTAAATCTTTTCATTGAATTTTGTGATTCTGACAAACCGTTTCTGTTCTTTTTCTTTTTTTAACATTTCATTTTTACATAATATCTGATTTATGGAAAAGTTGCAAGAATAGTACAAAGAAGTTTCATAAATTCTTTACCCGGATTCCCCAATGTCAATAATTTACCATATATGCTTTGTTTCTCTCTACTGATAGATATGCAAATTTGCATATATAATCTTTTTTCTAAATAGTTGAGAGTGAGTTTCAGACAAGATGTCCCTTTAATCCTAAATATTTTGTTGTGTATTTTCTAAAACCAGAGGCTTTCTCTTTCCTAACCACTGAACAATTATAAAAATCTATAAACCTTGTTAATCTTTTGTCAGTTGTGCAAATCCTTTATTTCATGGAAAAATACAGTGCATTTACTCGTCGTGTCTCTTTTGTCTTTTAATCTAGAAGAGTTCCTCAATCTTTCTTTTTCTTTCATTTTGTTGACTTTTTAAAATAAGTAGATTAGGCATTTTTTAGAATGCTCCCTCAATTTGAATTTGTCTGGTGTTTCCTCTGAAAGTGAGGTAGTGTCCTTCACAGTTCTTCATATCAGGACACACATGATATTGATTAGTCTTAATACTCACTATGCTAATTGTGATGAATTAGGGTCCTATCAAGTTTTTCCACTGTCAAGTTACCTTTTGTATTACTCATCACATGATTTATGCAGCTCACTTATTTTTCATTATATTTGGTTATTTTGAAAAGAAATTAAAGGAAGACAAAATTTAATAGTTGAGCAGATGAACGGGAACAATTTGTCAGAGCCAAAAAACTCAACAAAAGGATCCAGCAATCTTATCTGGGTGTGAACCTCTGTGTTCTGAGTGATAGATACGGATACACAGAACTATACTTAAAAGGAAAAAAAGATCAGCCTGTGAAAATTACACTTACTGAAACAAAAGTCCAAATACAGTTTGAACATTAGATATAATATAGGTGAAGAGGAAATTAGTAAATATGAATTTAGACCCGGTGAATGCAAGGTATGCAAAATTCTATGTAAACAAGGAAATAATAAACATTATTTTTAATGATGACTGATATTTAGGATTTAGATACCAGATGACAGTATTATACAGCAGTATCATGCATGGTTGGAGGGTGAGAATCAAATCAAATCATTCTGTGGTGTCATGATTTTGTACCAAAATGAGACATGCATTGAATGCGGAGTGTTAAATCTACCAAACATTTGAAGAGAAAATAATACAATGTCTACATAAACTTTTCCAGAAATTGAAAGAGGAGGAAACACCTTCCTACTCATTTTATGAGGTGAATATGACTCTATCAAAACCAGACCACAGCTTGATAAAAACAAAAATTATGAACCAATGTTTCTTATGAAAATAGGTGTAAAAACTCTTAACAAATGTTAGCAAATTGAATCCAGTAATTTTTAAAAAGGATAATATGACATGGCCAAGTGGGGTCAAGTCACATTGAAGCAAGTCACATTGTTTGAGATTCTTGACCAAACTTAGTCAAGACTAAGACTAACCTTAGTCTGCCTCCCCCAGACCAAAACTCCACAGCAGTAGGGGATGGAAGTTATTACCCTATCATTTTTATTAAGATTAAAGGTGCCTTAGTACGTAGAGCCCTTTATTTAACCCTGCAATAGGAACGCATCATACCATTCCCTTACTGGTTAACATGTTATTTTTCTCTGCTATTTCAAATAATGCTGCAACAGACATCTTTATATTGTAACCGTGTAAATCATCAGCTCATTTTGTGCTGTTTCCACCTCGCTGATTTCACACAAGCTAGCCAATCTCCCTTTCTCTCCTCAATGTACTTTATGGGTGTTCAGGACTATTGGAAGACTGATTGTTCAAAAGCGATGGATGAGTAGGGGCTGGAAGTTAGGGTCTGACTCCACCTCGGAATAAGCAGTTTACTTCCAATTGAAGAGACTCAAGTGCCTGAGCTGAGACCACAGCCTAGTCCGGGGAGCCGGTGGGAACTCGCTCAGTATATACTGACTTGAAGTGTTTATTGTTTGCTTGGGACACTGATGCTCATGCGGTGAGGACTCTTATCCCAGTGTTCTTGACTGTTCAGGCAGCACAAAAGGTTGACTTTTTTTTTTTAACCAAACCCTCATTTAACCTGAAGGTTTGCGTTCAACTCCCAAAGCTGATTTTCTTGCACACTAGACAGTGTTTATCCTCATTTGTGTTTCTTCATGTCTCTCACGGGGCGGGGGAACGGAAGGGTAGGGGGACATACACAGGCAAGAGATTTTGTAGTCGTGGCTGAGTGTTTAAAGCGATGAACTAGAACTACATTGGGATCTCCCCGCGCAGGTTCGAATCCTGCCGACCACGGATGCTCCATTTTAGACAATTAAACGAGAATTAGTGGAAAGAAGAAATCGAAGCAAGTCACATTGTGCGAAATTCATGACTAAACTCATCCGGTGCTTCGCCCAGGATACAACTAACTCCACACCAAGAGGAGATGGAAGCTACTGCTTTATCATTTTTACTAAGATTGAAGTAAAATAAGTAGAACCTTAATTATTTTCCCTTCCCCGGAGCCTCCGCTCAATTCTCTGGGAAGCCTCGCATTTTCCTGTCCTCTAAACATGCTTGACGACTAGACAACTCTTGATAGTATTTTCTTCCCCTGTGGAAACGAGCCCTAGTCAGAGGTCACAATTTTTGGTTAATTAGCAGTTTCCGTGAAATCAACGACTCAACTGCTTTGGTCGCTCGGTTTCGCTGCTTGCAAATCTAGTAGGAGAAACACAATTAGAGGAATCGACGCAATTACTGTCAAAAGAGCAGGCTGTCCTCTCCACCAGACAGTTTCGGCTCAGGCAGCAGTGGGTGGAGTGACAGGGCCGAGGGAAGGGCCGCAGCGAGACTTAATTGGTCGCGGACAAATCCGTATGGATTCAGGAGTGTAGATTCGCCAAATATGATCAACTTAGTAGAACACAAACCTACAGACTCAAAAGATGTAGCCAATAGTGCTTGACTTATTAGAGGTAGACTAGAAAACGCTAATTGCCTAGCGTTTCCTTGTTAGTGTAGCGGTGACTATCCCCGCCTATCACGCGAGAGCTTGGGGATCGAATCCCCAATGGACACCCCGGGTGTTTAGTTACAGTGCTTCCATCCTCTGCTATGGTCCCCTACGGGACTTCTGGGAGAAGAGCTCTAGTGGCATCTGGCCATCACCCTACTAGTCCTAAATTTTAGTCCCTTGTAAGACATCAAAGCTACAGATACTTCAAGGCCCAGGGGAGAATCTACGTTTAAATGACAGAGGGTTTAGGATACTTATTGAAAGTAAGAATATGATTGTCTGGCGTCTGCCTCCTGCTTGCATGCTGAAAAGAACCACTGAGGCAGCGTAGAAAGAAGATCATAAAGCCCATGTTGGTGCCCAAGTCCATCTCCTAAGCTTTCTCCTCCCGAGCCTCTTCCATCTTCTTGTTTTTCCACATGTTCTCTGCTCCTACCTGGACTTTTTCTTACCAACTTTCTTCTGTATGAGAACTAAAGCAGTAAGTCTCTGAATTTACATTTGTTTCCTGAATCTACTGTAAAGCCCAGATAAATATTCTTTGTCCCTGAATGTGCTGGAGAACAGACGGGCCAAAGAACTCCACCCTGGAGTCTCTAAGCTGTAAGACAGGCATTTAACATAATGAATACTAGAGGGAAAATGCAATAAATTTGTGAACTTTTCTCTAACTGACCTAATTTTCATTTTTTATTTTTAAATCCCATTCCTTTACAGTCTGTGTTGTTTGACTTTCAAATCCAGCCATCTTTGGGCCAAATCAGATGAGTAACAAAACAAGAAACTAAATCTTTCAAATGTCATACTATGAAACACACAGCAGAGAAACTGTTCCAAACCATGATGTGCATGATAAACTCCCTAAGTTCAACTTTTTTTACACCACTATATTTATATATTTCATGGTAATACCATAGTAAAAATGATTCCTCAAAGAATTAAATCTCAAAGGTTAGATCCCAAAGATAAAATAACTGCTCCAGTCATTTGATTAGTTTACAAATTCTGATCACTTGGAACAGATCTCATTTAGTAATCTCTGCTCTAACATCATCCTGTTTTATAACCATCCTGTAACTAAGCCTGGCCCCCAAAACTCTTAACCCCTTTACTCTTCCCTTTGAGACACTATAGAGACACTTTCAAAATGGGGCTCTCCCTTGCTCAGTTAGTTCAATAAACCCAGTTTACCAAGATTAACAGGCTTTCCTGTTGGTCTTTGTATGGGGCTCAATGTGAGTTTTGTTTTTACTCTCAAACCAGAAATATTTCTGGGCTTGGCATCTAGTGGCCAACCTTGACATCCATATCCTATGGTTTAACAAACCTTTCTCACTCTTGGCTCTGGAGTTTTCAGGAGGAGAAGATATAACAGGTGTGGCACTCTTTATAAACTAATCATTTATATGAAGCTACACTCACAATTACTGTTAATATTGCTCCCAAACTGGCAAAGCCTCACTGCTGTTGAATGATATTCCCTAAACTTGGGATAACGAAACACTTAATACACAATAGGCAACAACCTCACACTGCAGACTAACAACTTAGAGATTTATTTACAGAGAAAACTAAATAAAAGAGTTAGGCAGTGGCATTAATTTTCAACTGTAGACAGTGGCAATGAAAGCACTCCTGATCTGCCGCCATGACCACCCCACCTGTTTGACTCCCTGGCTATAGACACAAACACAGGCAAAGTTGCTAGCTGGGTGACCCACTTGCTAGCTGGGTGACTTGGTCAAATTATTTTACTCCCATGGGTCACAGTTTCCAGATGTGGAGAAAGAGGGTAAGAGTAGTATTTACTGTGTATGGATGTTGTATTTATCATATAAGTTAACATACACAAAGCCCTTGAAAAAATATGTATTTAATAAATGCTTGATAAATAGGAGCTGATATTAAAATCATGTCCATGTAAACTACTCTAGGCTGAGACTTCTAACTGCTTGTTTTAAAAAAAATGTTCCCTGTAGTACTTGTGAAAAAGTGACTTCACATCCATATTTAAGAAAGTCCTCGGTGTAGGTATGATTCTACTGTTTGATGTTGGGCAAGTCAATTATCATTTTCTGTAATACATCTTTAAAATGGGACTAATATTACCTACTTGATAGGATTATATTGGTAATTAAATTGGTGAGATAATGCATATAACGCCAATTCAGTGCCTGGGACATAGTAAAGGTTCGAAAAAAGGGTAGCTGTTAGAGTAAATACTTTTCTGTAAATCCCGAGTTCCCTAGAACAGATGGTAGCAGAAGTCACCTCTACTACAGGAGAGGATGGAGTCTGACCTCGATGCTTGAGCAAATCCAGGTTGGCCATGGCTTGTAATTGAGGAAAAGAGAATTACTTTCTTCAAATCAGGATTAACGGCTAGCTAAGTTCATGCCGCAATATATCCCCTCCTCCACTTGAGACTGATGTCAATTTCGAGACTGTCTCTGAAATTGGAGGAAGTTATTTTACTCAGAGAGTAACTCTGAGGTAAGTGAGGTGTGAACAAATGTGACAACTGGAAGGCAGTGCATGGTTATCAACTCAGATGACAGCTAGAATGCCATAGTATTACTATACCTCAGTATTACTACTCAGGGCTGCCAACGAAGGTGACAACAACTAGAATGCAGGAGTTTTGCTTGCCTTCGGGGTGCACGCAGCAAATAGACAACTATTTAGGAACAACTGAGACTTAGAGGTAGAGGATAAAACCATAGCCAGTAGGATTCAAACTTGCACCTTGCACCAGAAGGCCCCAGTGGGTTTCAAGGCCATTGCCTTAACCACTTGGCCGCGACTACTTAATCTTAAAAGTACTCTGTTAAAGTATTTGAAGGTGTGAGCAGTGTGCTAGTCTTGGGTAGTGGAGTTGATACGTTAATAAAGGACCTTTTGGTGTGTGGATGCTAAGTCTGGTAACAAAGAATTTCCTAGATACATTAAGAGCTTCTAGCTCTTAAGTGAAAGTCATCCATTCAATCGAGGAGGGTGGTATTCAAAGGAGCATTCTGAGACAAAAGATGTTAATTTTGTCTGCCCCAGAACTCCATTTGCTTATCAGCGTTGATGCACCTATTCACAGGTGTTTGTGACAGATCGGCAGAAATGGAATTTGGAGCTGAGGGTGGCCCTAGTAGCTTCAGATCTACAAGTGCCAATGGCACAGGAAACCGGCTGGAAGAAAAGTGAGAGAATCAGAAACTTTGGAGTCATTCACTTTTGCTTTCATCGTTGAATACTAAACCAGAAATATCTTGCACTGCTTTGCCCTTTCCCTAGCTTAACGGACTCCGCCAATCTGAGCAAGGGCGGGCGTGGGATAAGAGGCAGTGGGGAGAACCCAGCCCTCCTACACTCTCTGAAGAGAAACTCTGGGAAGGTCTCCATCCCATTGGCAAAGCTCACTCCTTTCCTCCTTCCCGAGTGAGGGAAGCCGGCAGTCTCAGGAGCTGGGGGAATATGGAAAAGCTCAGATAACAGGTTACCAATTTTCCAGTTTTTCAGCTTGAAGACATTCTCTGTCCCTCCTAACACACAAGAGCCTGTGAATGCCAGACTAAATCTAGCAATATTAATATGATTTTTTTTTTCCTGGGCTTAAAGAGTGCTGATTCAGGGAAACACTACAGAACCTGGTTATTACTGTTTGTTTGTTTATCGGGGAAATCTCAGAGATTATCGGATCGAGTTCTGGGAATTGAAGTTCTTCGACAAAGCACCATCATGTAAATTCAGACAAACTTTCAGATACAAATAGGAGAATCCCTTTTATGTCTGAGGCCCTCAGACTGTCTTGCAGTTTAAATTCTCCCACACTGGTTTTCATTTAGGGTGGGCAAAAGGACAATTACTGCTGTAGTGATTGAATTGTGCTACCCAAAAAGATATGTTGAAATTCTAACCCGCAGTACCTGTGAGTGTGACCTATTTGAAAATAGTCTTTGCCCGTGTAACTAACTTAAAATGAGGTCATACTGGATTAGGGTAGGTCCTACATCCCATGACTAGTATTCTTAAAAGAAGGGGGAGACTTAGAGACACACAGAGACACAGTTACCAGAATGAAGGCCATGTGTGAGGGAGGCAGACATTGGAGTGACGCAGTTACAAATCAAGGAATGCCAAGGATTTTCCTCAACCACCAGAAACTAGAAAAGAGGTGTAAAATAGATTATCCCTCAGAGCCTCCATAAGGAACCAACCTGGCCAACATACTGATTTTGGATTTCTGGCCTCTAGAGCTGTGATAATAAATTTCTGTTGTTTTAAGACATTCCATTTATGGTAATTTGTTAGGGCAGCCCTAGTGAGCTAATCAGTTCCCTTCCCTATACCCTTGGAACAAGATCCTTGCTCTTGCCCCCTCAGCACTTGTACATTCCACCATGGAAACTCATGCAAATGGTTACTCCCTTCATTTTGTAGAAAATTCTCTTAAGGAAATAATCCAAATTTTAAAAAATCATTTATGTGCAAAGACACGTAGAATACTTTAGTTATAATAATAAAATGATTAAAATAACAAACATTTCCCACAATGGGAGGGGGGAATGATTATATAATTTAGGTTATATCTACCCAGAAGGATATTACAAAGCCATTAAAAACAATATTTTAGAAAAGGTTGTGATAGCTCAGGGAAGAAGCACATGATATAATGTTAAATGAAAAGAGCAGGATAAAAAATGTATGTACTATATAACCTCAATTATGTAAATTTTTGCCTTATAAATATTTGGGGGCTGGGGAGAATCCACTAATATATTACCGGTGTGGTTTTTGGGTTGTGGGATTGTGTGTTATTTTTTTCTTTGTTTTTCTATGACATGAAGCAGACATCATTACCCGGGTTTAAAAATAAAGAAGTAGACAACATACATAACCTAAACATCTGTACTCCCATAATATGCTGAAATAAAAAAAAAAGTAGAAATATGTTTTATTGCTGGAACAAGAAAAAAGTAATCTCTACATATTAGCACTTTGATGTTACTCAGTAGTCAAACATTTGGTCCAAGTGGTCACATTGTCGAAAGGGACTTTTGGTTAAAGATGGCATCGAAGCCTAGGACTTTATCTTTGCTTTCTTAAGATGCCCATAAGCTGACAATAAAAGCAATTTAAAAATGTGTAAACCCACAATGATGAAGAGAACAAGAGAGCTTTTAAATAATGGATAATAAGAAATATTGTTTTCTTTCTAAATTAAAGTATTAATAACTTGATGCCACGGAGATTTATTCCTTACTAATGTAGGAATCCATTCAGCAAAGAAATGAGAAACTGTTTTTGTTTTTGTGGCGATTCAGGGGCCCAGTCTCCTTTTACCTTATGGATTTGCTGTCCCCTGAAGCTTGGGGAAATGCACACTTCTTAAAGGCCCAAGAAAAACATGTTACTTGCATTCATAATCTATTGATTGTAACTAATCATATGGCCACACTGAGATGTAAGGAGTCTTGGTAAATACAGACCCTGGCTGGGTAGCTTACTCCCACAGTTAACACTGTACTGTGGAAGAGGGAAAATGAATGTAGGTGGATATCACATTTATCAAAAAATTTTAGGAGATAGAAGGGAGTTGGATAAATAATAACTAGCAGAGTAGATAAAGCTGAAAACTAACTGTTTGCAAGGTGGGAAGCAAACAACAATAAAGTTGATATCACAGCTTCTTGGAAAGCCTTAGGAATTGGAAGAATCATGTAACCTCAGGCTCATTAGTCTGGACTGCCCTTCCTTCACAGAGATGAAAGATAGGAGGTTTATTTTTGGGCTAAAATGCTCCAACGATGCTCTTGACTTAGGGACACCAGGCACAGCTGAAGGTGGGGGTAAAGAGTATATTAAGTATTGGGGGATTTAATGAAAGGCTCTTTAGGAGACCTCCAGCTCCCTTTCTGCACTTGTTTCAGAAAGCAAGGACAGCTAAACTTGCACTACTCTGGCCCAACACAAGCAGAAGATTGAAAGATTCCTCTCTTCCGGAAAATTGACAGTCATAAGAAAACTGATCCATAGTGGACGTATCAGGGGTCCTGAATGAAATGGCCTGTCATGCACAATCACACTAGAATGGGGCCCACTGATTGGCATACCATACCCATAGTACCAATTAGGTTTTAGGGCCTACCTCCTAAATATGATCAGTCTGCTAAATGCCACCAGAAATCAGAGGAAAAATAGATACTAAAGCAAGCAAATGAAAGAAAGAGACCTTGGTGGACACACAGATGAATAGGTAACAGACCCAAAAAACAAAAACAAAAAAAATTTATCATTAATATTCTCAGAAAAATAAGAAAACATTTTGTATGGATGAGAATTATACAATATTATTATTTTTAAAAGAGCATTAAGAGAACAAGAACCCTTGGAATTAACAAATACGATAGGAAAAAGTTTAATAGAAGGGTTGGAAGATAAAGTTGAAAAAATTTCCCATAAAAAGAAACAAAAAGGAAAGATGGACAATAAGAGAATAAAAGATAAGAAAATTTGAAGGCCAGTCTAGAAGGTCCAACAATGTCTAACTGAAAGAGTTCCATAAAAAGACAACAGAAAATAAAGGGGGTGGGGGAAATTATTAATGAATGCAAGAAAATTTCCCAAAACTAGTGCCCAGCACGATGGACCAAAAACCAAACCAAAACAACAGCAACAACAACAACAAAAACAAGAATTATCCAGAGAGTGTCTATTTAAGAATGGCATTTAAATTAATCACCACACTGATAACTAGAAGACAATAGAATAATGCTCACCAAATTCTAAGTTTGTCCTCACTGGAAATCCCTACCTGGCCAAACTAAATCATTTATGAAGTTAGAATAAATATATTTTCAGAAATACATTATATTTTTTAGGGACTAAGCAGGAAACAGAAAGCTCACGAGGACTTAAACCCAAGAGTCTTTAATATAGGAATTGGTTACAGAGGTGGTGGAAGATCAAAGAAACCATATGGGGGAAACAAGGCAATGTAGACATCGGAACCCAAAGGGTGGCATCTCCCTCTTGAACAACCATGTCTGGTAGAATCTGGTGTTATGGAGAAGAAAAAGCTGCTGCCAGAGATGCTGCAGGAAAAAGGGAAGGAAAGCAAGAAAGACCCTGATTTCTTTCTTCCCTCTACCCCTCTATATTCCTTTATTGTCTTCTATTGGCAGAACTCAGATAAACGTCAGCCGTCATCAGTGGAATCTGGGAAATATAGTGGCAGGGGCCAACCACTAGTGCTACAGAGATGATAAAGGAAGGGGCCAGGAATGTATCTGAGTGCAAACCAGCTTCAGACTGCCAAATGCAAAGTCTCAAAAAAATTTCTCTTCTTTCTCACAAAGTTATTGGAGAGTATTCTCCATCAAAAATAGGGAATAAACCAGGAGATTGGTGACTCCACAAAAAGGGAATTCTAAACAGGAGAGAGGTAAAGAGACTCTTCAGCAGATGGAGAAGTGTCAGCATGATAGCTGTAAAGCAGACTTAGAGATTAACCAGTCCATACTGAATGAGTTAAAAAAAAAGAAAAGGAACTGAAAATGTTTGACCAAATTCAGAATTTTGCAGCCCTGGAAGAGAGTTTGGGGATGAATTAGTGTTAGATACACAGAAAGGAAGCAAACCAACAAACAAAAGAGGCAGGATTCAAATCAGGAAAAACAAGAAATAAAATGTAATTGTAATGTACAAAGTGATCCAGCTGTGAACAATATTTACACGGGCATAATAAGGAAAACACCATTTGGCCATGATACTGTGATACAACACATTGAAAAGATGTGGGTAGAGAAGTGTGTTTGTGTGTTAGGCTGCTTGGAAGAGCTAAATGTCTTTTTTTTCAGAGAGGGAAGTCTTTAGACAATGTCTGTATCTATCAGGACAATAGAAGGAAATGAGGTGTTTACTCAAACAAGAACATTTGAGGATAATTTGTTTGAATGATTATTTACAAATAAATGGGCAGCATGCAAGGCAACAAGGGTAGTACAGTGTCCTAGTAATACTGCACTATTGTTACCAAGTAATCAATAGGCTCGTTGCCCTATGCACGTAGAAGCCAATACCCTGGTGCTGTGGAACCGGTCTGCAAGAAAAGAAACTTTACTGCAAATTGACTGGCAAGAAGAGAGGAGGAAACACTTAAATCTATCTCCCCAACCTAGGAATGGGTCGAATTCTATAAGCATAGGATAATGAGGAGTGAACTGATTGGATCTTACAATGGGGTCATTCCAGGAGGTGTGCTCTGACTGGACCATGTCATGGGGTAATGCCATGGGTGTCCGCGTCTGAATTTAGTTCTCCCGCTCCCTGGTCTGAGCACATAGGTTCCACCCATGGTTACACACTTCGTTCATCTGCGCATGCTCAGGTTATGTGCCCTTCAACCTGGGGGTCCATGGCAACTGAAAAACAACTAACGGCTTTATTACGTAAAAGTTGAACCAGGTTGGTCTGGTGTGGTTACACTATCCTTGAGATTGAAGAGTATAAGGTGGAACCTGAGGACCCGCAGCTCTTTGGAGACAGCTGTGTAGAGAGGTTTACTGACAGGTGTGAGGACATATTCTGGGGGATTCAGACCATAGCCAACAGAACCAGAGGCTAAATATGCCAACCTCACTCTTCACCCTCTCTCTACATCTCATGTAGGTATTCCCTTGGCCAAACTCAACCAGAAGCCAGAGGACAGTTTTACAGGTGAAGAAATTAAAACACAGAGAGATTAGGTTAAGTTCCTTATCAAAGGTCATAGAACTAGAAGCTAAAAGCAACTGGACAGTTTCCTCCAGGAAACCTGAATTTTATTTAGGGAGGGTTTAGGCAGGAAAATGCTGTGCTTGTTTGTTTTTGTTGGTTTTTGAAAAACAGGCTTTGCCAATCCATTTGGCTTTTAAAACTATGTATTGTACAAATTTATTATTATCCTAATAATGATAAGAGAAATAATTTGGAAGATTGGGGTTCAAAATCAGCTATAACCATGAAGGTTGTGGCTGGAAAAGACTGCCTCTCTGATGTTCAGAGTTTGAGAATTAGTCCTTAATGAATGAATGTATATATTGAATTTTTTTTTTGAGGAGTATACTTTTCTTTTTTGAACAGGACAGAATCAGTGCTAAGCAGAAACCATTAAAATTCTCTGTAATGAATTATCTCAGTAGAAGTCCAATTGCCCTGATAAATATGTGCCCGTTCCTCACCACTCTGATTGACCTAATTATGTCTTGAGTCAAGTCTCCCCAAACTGCATTTGCACCCTAAGAGCCCTTTGAGAACTGGTTTAACCAGTATCTCAGCTTCCGCTGTGGGTGCAACTTGGTCTAATTTACAAGATCAAGATTAATGAAATGTTCAGCCACGATTAAAAGATGATTTTATTTTAGTAGTATAATGCTTAATTTCTACTTATAGAATTTGTTTCTTATTAGTTAAAAATAAGGTTAGGTGACATAGAGAAGAATATCAAATGAAGAAGATTCTTAACCTGGTTTCCATAGACTTCAGGTGTTTCACGAGTACCCTGAGATACTTTTAAAAATGGTGTGTGTGTGTATATATATATATATATATATATATATATATATAGGGACATCTTTCTAGGAAAGGAGTTTCATAGATTTTATTCAATATGATCTGGAATCCAGAGTAAAAAAAATAATATGCTAGAAATCTTTTCTCTAATGACTTCTTATTATTGGAAATTAGAGGGAGAAGAATTTTCCGTCAGGACTTTGTTTTTTGGGAAATAAATAAAATGCTGATGAGCAAATATGAAGACTCCAAATCAGTTTCCACAGACTGGTATCAGTAGCTCCTGATGTGGAACCAACCTTGGTCTTGCAGGGAACACAGCAAGGCTATTACACTTCCAAATGGATGCAAGCACAATTGGAATCTCCTATGTTCCCTGAAGTCACCCATGTTGCTCCCTGATCTTTACATTTCAAAGCAGATAATTGTGCCCCTAAAGCAAACAACCCTGCAGCTCTGGCCTGAACTATGTTCTCAGTCTGTCATCCAACTTTTTCTCTGCTCTTCTTTTACTTTCATTATGATGTTGTTGCCCAGACAACTAGTCCACAGACTGTGCCCCTATCTTGTATCTTAGAGTATGTGAAAAAGTTTGGGCCAAGACTCCCTTCTGAATAGCATCTTTGATTCCTGCCAAAACTTGAAGATCCAGTTTTTATTCCTATTTTAGCTTCTTAGCTTATCTAGGCTCTTAGCTTCCAGTCACCTGCAGTTTTCCCTGTGTGGGTGTTATTTCATTCACAGTTTTTAGTCAGCATCCCATTGCTGTAAACCAAAATACACACAGGCAGGGCCACCGCTTGATGTCCTGTTCAATTCTATGTTCATAGAACTGGGCACAGGGCTTGGCATGGCACAAAAATTTCTCCTTTCCAAGTCTATATACTCCTAGGACAATTGTAGGCTGTGCAAGCTAGACACTGGGTCTGGTAATGTGGCTCATTAGTAAAAACAAGAGGGAGTTGTATCAGTGCACATTGCAAGCCAGAGTTCTGAATTCACTTTGAAGAAATAATTACATTTAATTGGTAAGATAGAGTTCCTGTATACTCCCCACTCAATTTCTCCTATTATTAAAATCTGATATTAGTGTGTTTGATTTGTTACAAATAATGAACAAATATTTATATGTTATTACTAATTAAAGTGAATATGTTATTTAGATTTTTTTAGTTTTTACCTAATTTCCTTTTTCTCTTCTAGGATCCTATTCAGAATTCCACATTATGTTCAGTCATTGGCTTAGGCTCTCTTGGCTGTGGCAGTTTCTCAGATTTACCTTGGTTTTGATGATCTTGACAGTTTGAAGAATACTGATCAGGTATTTTATAGAATGTCCCTCGATTGAGATTTATCTGATATTTTTCTCATGATTAGATTGGGCTTAGAGGTTTTGGGGAGGAAGACCACAGAGGTAAAGCACTATTTTTATCACATTATATCAAGGCTATATACTATCAACATGGCTTATCATGCTAGTGCTGACCTTGGTCACCTGGCTGAGGTAGTGTTTATCAGATTTCTTCACTGCTTACAAACCCTCCCCCTCTTCCATATTGTACTTTTTGGGAGGCAATCACTATACAGAGCCCACAGTTAAGGAGTAGGAAGTTATGTTATTTGGAATTGTTCTGCCCAGGAGATTTCCTTGAAACACTGAGGTTGTTTCCACATCAAGGAAGCTATTGATACCAGGCTTTAGGAACTGGTTTGAAGTCTTCACATTCACTTATAGGCATTTTATTTATTTCCCAAATGTCTCTTCTCTCCCGTTTATTTGTTTATTCAATAGTTCATAAAATTAGCAAAGAATCATAAATATTTACTTTCTACTTTGGGTTGTAATCCAACATTATTTTATTTATTGTTGCTCAAATTGTTTCAGCTTTGGCCATTGCATTTACATTTTTTTTTTTTCAGAGAGATCAGAACTTGGTACAAATCCTAGCTCTTGTTATAAATTTGTTACAGGGACCTGAAGTTTTTCAAAAGCCTGCAGTGGGCCACAGTTATTTTGAAAGTGCTTATGTGCCTTGTGTTTCTTGTTCCCGAGGCTCCTAGAAATTACCTTTATTTATCCCACTTGGCAGGAGGGTTTCATTCTATCTTGTTTTCTGGTGAGTGGATCAGCGGGTCATGGGGGGCTGGAAGAAGATGGAACTGATGAGATACATGCAGATGTTCTCTTTGCCACTCCTGCGACCAAAGTCGCTCATGTTGCAGAGCACAGGGCCCTGCCTGCAGGGGCCAGTTTTAACCTGGTAGTGACAATGCTGCTTCATTCAAGCCAGAAAGATTTCCGTCCGTGGTATCAGACGTCTTTATGCAATAAAAATAGTTTTGACAGAATGTCTATACCGCTCCGGAGATATTGGGGAGGTTCAAATCCTGAGATTATTTACACTTTTTTTACTCCCCCTCCCCCCCCCCCCCCCCCCCCCCCCCCCGCGATTATTTATTCTTGGTAAAGATTCTCTGTTTCCCTCCCCAGCCCTTCGGTTTGACAATCTAGGATCGCTTTTGTGTCCTGCTACTTCCCTATCATTGCTAGGGTGGCAATGAACAGTCCTGGACAAGTCATGTCCCATTCTTGACACCAGGAGATCTTTACTGCCGAAGAATTTGGGAGAGGCTCAGTTACTGCCAGTAGAAGAGACCAAGTCAAAGCTTTATCGGTGAGAAGCGAGTTACAAAACCCTGCTTTGCCAACATTCGAGCTTTTTTCGTGCTTTACCCCGTAGTCTCCACGAGGTGGAGCCTTTCTGGGAAGTAGAAAGCATCTCTCGCTGTCCTTCCCAGCCCCAGGTACCGCCAAGCCAGGACTGGTTGGCATGCCGCCTCAGATGAAGTCATCCGCAATTTACATGTCACAGATTTAAACTTCCAAAAGTGTTCCTAAAGTTAGGAGGAGAGAATGCAGGACAAACACTCGGGAGGAAGAGAGCCTTGCCGTTCCTCCAGTAAAGCAATCTGTTAGCGCAGCGTGGCCGATGCCCTGCTGGAGCCGCCTGGCGCCTGAGTCGGGCAGCCTGGCTGAGAGCTGTCGGAGGGAGACTGGAGGCCCGGAGAGCTGCAGAAAGCAGAGGGGCGCTAAGAATCTGGGGAGGCACGGACCTATCTTATCTGTCCCTAGAAATCGGTTTGCTCTTGGGTTTTGTACTAAGAGCCCTGTGAGCGTGAGAAGAGGAACGTGTGCCACGGAAGCAGCTAAGGAAAATCGGGTTGCAAACAGGCTCTAGAAAGGAAGACAACACGAGTTCACAAATGGGGATATATCCCATCAGGAAGGAAGGCTAAGAAAAGGGTCTGTTGTGTGGTTCCATGGTGTAATGGTTAGCACTCTGGACTCTGAATCCAGCGATCCGAGTTCAAATCTCGGTGGAACCTAAACTTTTTTTTTTTCTTTCTTTCTTTCATCATGATTTTTTCTTTTAAGAATAAATTTCTCTTTTAGTGATGATTGGTAGGAAATCTCCGTTTCACATGAATTCAGTGTGGCGCAGGCTGTGTGAGGGTCCCACTAACTCCCTGCCGTATCATTCTTCTTACCTACTCCACTCCATTCCCCGCCCCGCCCCCCCCCAACAGGTATTCTGATACCCATAATAATTTTGAGTTGAGTTGAACTTTTTCATCGATTTATTGCTTTATAAAATGTAGTGAACTCACTTCATGTAGGAGAGAAAGGACCCAACAGATCTGAGGAAGAAGATCCTCACGGATATATCTTTTTGCCCAGAGAGAATGAGGCTTTATAATGCCTATGTGGTACAATCATCAGAATTTATAGGTGTTTCATCTTCCACTGAAAAATAAAGACTTGTGAAAATATTAATACATTTGTACTTTAAATAAAGAATTGCTTGAACTCTTTCAGTATTTGAACACTGCTGGATCCCCACATGAAAACTCGAAACACTGTCAACAGAATAAGTAAATATCCAGCTGCATCGTCTAAGTGGTGTTAGAACCACGTGGTGTTCTGTTGGTCATTTCTATGACGTTAACCCACGACGCAGAATTGTTGTTTATGCTGAATATGTCCCATAGAAATCTTAGACAGAGCTTTAAAATTGTATTCTAAGATGTCTCTGCAATCATTTTATCTTCATCAAACTGTCTCCTATTGCAAATTAGTTCATTTTCTGGTAAATGTCTGGATTTGTCACAACTTAAGGCAAGACAAAGAAGTTACTGAGTCTCTCAGGAAGTAAGTCCAAAGTGCTATCCTTAGTTTGATCTTATCTATTAGCATTTCTAAAAATCGTGTATTTTTACTTCAGCTACAGGATATCAGACTATATATAATCTTATAGGTCTTACTTTTTCATTTAATAATATATTGCTAAAATTAGATGTTACTCTTGTATGTAGCTACCATTCATTCATTCATTTCATGTTAGCTGCTATATAATATGAATATGACACAATTCATTCATTTGCCTTTCTGTTAATGGGAAACCCTCTGTATTATATACAAAGTTTTATATAATATGAATTTGATTTTGAAATATGCCAGCTCTTGATCCACAAGAAATTAAAGATTGTTTTAGAGCAGAGGAAATCCCTGATACTGTAACCTACATTTAGCTGCAAATTTATAACTTTTAAGCTGCTGTTTTCTCCCTCTAAATGCTTCAACACGTTTATTCACCCTTTCATATTGTACCCAGTCCTTCTAATTCCTTATGCATTTTCTAGTGTTAACTGCTAGCAGAATTATATCACCCCATGTCAAATGCCATGCTAGACCCTATGTCACCACTGCCTCTAAAAGCTTAAATATCTACCCGCATTTGTTGCCTATCTATTCTTTCACTTTTACCAGAGAGCAATTCTGCGTAAGACTTATTCCACATATATCTTCTGAAAGAAGTCTTATCATAGTACATCTGGTAGGCAAAGCTTAGGGCACATGCCATCCATCCTAGCTGCACAGAAGTCTAGGAAATTGTCTTAGTTTGGGCTGCCAAATACCATAGGCTGAGTGGCTTAAACAGCAAACATTTACTTCTTACAGTTCTGGAGGCTGGGGAATTCCAGGATCAAGGTGCTGGCAGATTCGATGTCTGGTCAGGGCCCCCTTTCTGTTTGCAAACTGATGCCCTTCTGCTGCATTCTTACATACTGGAGAGGGAAAGAGAGATCATTCCTCTCCCATTTCTTCTTATAAGGTCACTAATTCCATTCATGAAGGATTCACCTTTATGACCTAATTACCTCCCAAAGATCTCACCTCCAAATACCATCACATCGAGGATTAGGGCTTCAACATATAAATTGGAAGGCGACACAAACATTCAATCAGTAGCAAAAATTTAGTTATGATTTCTCCCTTGAGGATACACAGTTTATTGCTAGAGAATTCTCCCTAGTTATATGAAGTCTTAGCCATATTAAACCATTATATTCACCAATAAGATTATCATCTATAATTGCTTTTTTATGACTTCCCAAACTTTTCTTTTTCTATTATTTTTCTCTTCCATTATGATTCATCCACAAAATCTATTAAAATGTTAGTTAGTAATGACTAAATTATGAGATGTAGAAACAAGATGGAACTAAAATAGTGAATGATGATAATACATAAAATAGGATGTTGTGATCAGAGTCAAATTATACTAGAGTCATATATCATAATAAAAGATAATTAAAAATAATGTTTACTGAAATCACAACTCAAGCAACTGCTGAATGACTATAAAATTAATATTTGTCTGAGGTCATGGCCAAAGCTATACTTTTGCTTTGTATAAAATGCCAGGATATAAAAATCTAAAAAATTATTGAAAAATTAATTATCATTAGCATTCTATTTAATGTATTATATTATGTATATTGATATATTAGAATCACATTATAATCAAAATTTTAGTAGTCAAAATTTAAAAGATTGATATTATTGTGTATCACTGTCATTTACTAGATTTTTCTTCAGTCACTGTAATGCACAGTTGGGCCACAAAATAAATGCCCACTCTCAACCTAGACAGACTTTGTTTGTTTCTAAACATTTCTTTTTTTCTTCGTAGACTTTATTATACTTGCATAAGGAAAGATTTATCATGATATAACAGATGATATTGGAGTTTTTCTGCCTTGTGAATGTTTAATATGGCAAAATAGACATTCTACTTTTAAATTACTTTGACAAGATGGGAAGAATTCTCAAGTAGAACTTTTTAGTTAAAGACTCAAGGCCAAGATAGAAAATAGCTTTAAAAGTTATTTTAAAGTACTCTAGAAATAAAGAATTAAGATATAATTATAAGTTTATTATTCCTCATTGTATTCTAATGTAAATATTTATAAATATTTGTTGGAAATAAAATGTATGACATTCTTCCTCTAGCTAGCCAGCTAAAGTAGTCTCTCTGAATATTTTTATTAACTTTATCATATTAATTTCATTTTTACTAATTCTCAATATTGCTTAAAATGTACATAACTTTTTTCCCAAATTATTAATTATTGGAGCATTTTACCCCTGAAATAGTAAAAATTCATATTTCAAATGATTGATAGTATTTCAACATATAAAGCATATATGGAGATTTTCACTCTGCTTACTAGCTAAAATTCTTATTCTTGTTTTAAAATGATTGTGCTATTCAGATAATAACAGTAAAACTGAATGGTATGCTTTATTCGTATTACTTAGAGTTTTACAATGATAGATACCATGGTAAACAACACAATCTCATGACTGTTTATTAAACTTACGCTCAAGGATTCCAGAAATGATATGGAAGTAGGCAAGTGGCTATTTGGCTTTCATTCTGATTGGGGGAGGGAGGGTCTATACAACCTGGGGCAGTTAAAGTCTGGGCTCCCTGCTCTGTTTTCTCTGAGACACTTGTGTGCATATACGTGTGTATATGTGTATTGAGGGTGGGAGGAAAGCACCTTGTTACAGCCTGATGGATGTCTAGACTCCCTACTCTGCCTTTGTTGCTGTATGTGAGGGTCAGACTACAATTTTTTTCCTCTTCCAGCTTCCTAGAAGTGGAAGTTCCTAGAAATGGAGCTTTTAATTCCACTAAATACACAAAGCTAACTCAAAAATCACAAATTGTAAGGCTGAACAAATTTTTAAAATACAAAACTTTTAGAAAAGGAGGCACGCTTAGGTTCAATAACTTGTCAAACAATCATGACTTCCTGTCTGGGAAGTGCTCTCAGCCTCTTGTTTGTCCATCCTTGCTTATTTTCATTATATATATTATGCAGCACAAGCATTAACTGGCTGACTGACCTTTAAGGACACTAGTCTATTAACTGTCTTCACAGCTCTGTAGGTTAATTAAGCCCCTTTGACTTAGTTTAAATAGCCAGCTAATCATTATCTTATGGCCTGGCATCCACACTTTCAGGTGTCAAACACATGAATTATCACAGACATTTCACAAAGTCATCTCCACCACGGAGACTTGTAAGACATCTATCTCAAGAACTCAAACAAAAAGCAGAAATTTTTAGCCTTCATATGCCACTTTGTACCAGAGATTCTTTGAGCCCCCATACCACTCAAGATGGGGTCCTTCTTGCCAGCTTGGTAGTGAGTGATACAGCTGTTAAACCACATTTTACCATCTGCTTTCACAGACTTTTTCTGATACCAACTGTGAAAAGTGTGAAATCTTTGGAAAGCAAACACTAATATGGTGTTATCAGCATTAACTGCCTGTTTGACCTTTAAGGACACTATGGTCTATTAACTATCTTCACAGCTCTGTAGGTTAATCCTCTTTGGCAGTAATGCCTGTAACAACAAACTAAGAGGAGAGGGACCAGTTGTATGCAGGAAAAGCTTTCAGGTCATGATGTGAGTCTGGCATGTGCAAAAGGAGGGTTTAGTAGAATAAGCTTCAAGTTTTGGCACAGTTAAGAGAAAGTCTGGTCCAGCCCAACAAATGGGAAGCTCTGGTATAAAGATTTCCCACAGATGAGACCTGTGTCAAGCAGAAATGGCTAGGCTTTAGTGTATGCACGCTGTGCTCAGTGGGAAGAATATGACTTCAGTTTGAACACTGTGGAAGATGGTAAAAGTGTTGCAGCTGGAGGCTGTCAGCATTCCTTGTAACTGAAGACAAATTTTTTCTTGAAGGGAGATCTGAGCAGCACATCTCTGTGGCCAAAGAGGTTTTTTGTTGTTGTTGTTTTGTTCGCTTGTTTTTTGTTTTTTTTAAGAGATAGTCTCACTCTGTCGCTAATGTTGGAGTGCAGTGGCACGATCATGGTTCACTGCAGCCTTGAACTCCTGGGCTCAAGCGATCCTTCCGCCTAATATGTTGCTGGGATTTAAGTTAGGAACCACTGCCACAAGCTTGCCACAGAGATTCTTTAAAAACCCATATTTAATGAAATTTCAGTATAGGTAAAGATTATTGAAGCAAATTGATTTATCTAATTAGCAAAAATATAGAATATGACACCCAACTAAAAATAAATATTTTTATTTTTTTAAAGAAATTTTATTTTTATTGTGTATATTTGGGGTTTACAACATGGTATTATGGGATACAGGTAGATAATAAAATGGTTAGTGAAGCAAATTAACATCTATCATCTCACATGGTTATTTTTTTTTGTGAGGAGCAGCTAAACTACTTATTTAACAAAAATCCGTAACACAATTCAATTTGATTAACTATAGTCCTCATGTTGTACATTAGATCTTTAGACTTAGTCATCCAATGCATCTGCTACTTTGTATCCTTTGACCTACATTTTCTCCTTTCCTCCTTCCACCCACCCCTGGTAACCACTGTTTTATTCTGTATGTATATTTGACCTTTTTTTTTTTTTTTTAGAAGATTCACTTATTAATGAGATCATGCAGTATTTTTCTCTCCCTGTCTGGCTTATTTCACTTATCATAATAACCTCTGGGGAAATCCATGTTGTGGCAAATGGCAAGATCTCCTTTTTAAGGCTGAGTAATATTTCATTGTACGTGTGTGTGTGTGTGTGTGTGTGTGTGTGTGTGTAGTGTGTGTATGGATATATACTTTTTTCCCCACAGGTTTTTTTATCCATCCACTGATGGACACTTAGGGTTTTTCCCGTATGCTATTACAAATAATGCTACAATGAACATGAGAGTGCAGATATCTTTATGAAGTGATGATTTTATCTCCTTTGGGCATGTTTATAACAAGAAGAGGGATTGCTGGGTCATATGGTAGTTCTGTTTTTAATTTTTAAGGAACCTCCATACTATTTTCCATAATGGCTGTGTAAATCTACATTGCTACCAAAAAACAATGTACTAGGGGGTTCTCTTTTCTCCACACCTTTGCGTTTGTTATCTCTTATCTTTTTGATAAAAGTCATCCTAGTGAGTATGAGGTGATATCTCATAGTGGTTTATTTGCATCTCCCTGATGATTAGTAGTGTTGAACATCTTATCATATACATGTTGGCTATTTTTATGTCTTCTCTGGAGAAATGTCTGCTCAGGTCCTTTGCCCATTTTAATTGGATTATTTGGTTTTTTGCTGTCAAGTTATAAGAGTTCTTTATAAATTTTGGATATTAACTCCTTATTAGATTAGATTTCTAACTACAAATCTAATAAGAATTTTTTTTCCAACCCATAGGTTGCCTTTTCGTTTGTCGATTATTTTCTTTGCTTGGCAGTTGCTTTCAGTCTGATGTAGTCCCATTCATTTATTTTTGCTTTAGCAATCTGAGCTTTTCATGTGATATCCAAAAAGTTATTGCCAATGCCAATGTCAAGGAGATTTTCCTGCATGTTCTCTTCTTGAAGTTTTACGGTTTCAGGTCTTATATTCAGGTCTTTTATTCATTTAGGTCTTTTATTCATTTAGTTGATTTTTGTGTATGATGTAAGATAAGGGTCAAATTTCAGTCTTTTGCATGTGGAAATTGAGTTTTCTAAGCACCATTTATCAAAGAGACTGTCCTTTTCTCATTGTGTCCTCTTGATGTCCTTGTCAAAAATTAGTTGACAGTATATGTTTGTATTTATTACTGGCCTCTCTATCTATTCCATCGGTTTATGTTTCTGTTTCTATGCCAATGTGTTTATAGTGTTATCAGAACAGCATGTTTTGGTTATTATAGCTTTGTAAGTAATAATATAGTTTTAAGTTGGAAAGTATGATGCCTCCAACTTTTTCTTTCTCAGTATTGCTTTGGCTATTTGGATTTTTTTGTGGTTTCATACAAATTTTAGGAGTATTTTTTCTATTTCTGTGAAGGATGCCATTGAACTTTTTTTTTTTTTTTTTTGAGACAGAGTCTCACTCTCTTGCCTGGGGAGAGTGCCATGGCGTCAGCCTAGCTCACAGCAACCTCAAATTCCTGGGCTCAAGCAATCCTATTGTCTCAGCCTCCCAAGTAGTTGGGACTACAGGCATGTGCCACCATGCTGGGGTAATTTTTTCTATATATATTTTTAGCTGTCCAATTAATTTCTTTCTATTTTTGGTAGAGACGGGGGTCTCGCTCTTGCTCAGGCTGGTCTCCAACTCCTGAGCTCAGAACGATCCACCCGCCTCGGCCTCCCAGAGTGCTAGAATTACAGGCGTGAGCCACCGCGCCCGGCCTGCCATTGAATTTTTGATAGGGATTATGTTAAATCCATATATTGCTTTGGGTAGTATGGACATTTTAACAATATTAATTCTTCCAGTTCATGAACATAGGATATCTTTCCACTGATTTGTGTTTTCTTTAATTTCTTTCATCAGCGTTTTATAGTTTCCAGTGTACAACTCTTTCACCTTCTCGGTTACATTTATTTCTAAGTATTTTATTTTATTTTTTTGATGCTGTTTTAAATGGGATTGTTTTCTTTATTTCTTTTTCAGTGAGGTTGTTACTTTTGTTTAGAAATGCTACTGATTTTTATGTATTTTTAAGAATATCTTTGGTGGGCCTAATGTAAGTCTTGAAAAATTTAAAAGGATCGAAATGACAGACAATGTATTCTGTGAGCCCAGCCTAATGAACATAAAATCAATACCAGAAATAAAATGGAAAATCCACAAATGTTACTAAATGAAGAAACAACACTATTTTAATGCCATAGTTTAAAGAAATCACATTCAGCTAAAATAAATGATAATCAAAATAAGATGTATCCAAATTTGTGTAATGCAGCTAAACTGTGCCCAAAGTCTAATTTATAGTTCCAAATGCATATATTAGAATAAAGAAGTTTTAATATTCAATGTTAGAAGTTTTTCCCCCAAGAATTTAGGAAAAAATAGCAAATTAAAGCATTACAAGAAAAGAAAACAGAAACTATCAATATCAGGAATAAATATAGGATAACATCACATATTAATTACAGGGACATCAAGACTATATTGAGAAGATGATATGAACAGTGTTTTGTAAATAGATTTGACAATTTAGGACAGATTCCTTTAAAGAGGTGATTTTCTAAAACTGACAGAATAAGAAATTAAAACTCTGAGTTTTATATGTATTAAGAAATTGAAACAATGATTAAAAATATTTTGTCAAAGTAAACATTATGCAAAATAGGTTTCAAGGATAATTACTTAAAACATGTAAGAGAGAATAATTCCAGTTTCACATACATCTTTTTCCCAAAAAATTGACTTCCGAATACATGATCCCTCTCCAGTACAATTCTTCTCTAATCATTCTTGCATTTGGGTCCCCTGGACTACATTTCCTCATCTGATACAGTACTGGTAAATGAATAATATCATGTATCAAGCACTATCAGAAGCCCTATCTCATTAAACTTTTATAACATTACTGTTATAGATTTTCTTATCTTCATTTTAGAAATAAAGAAATGAAGGCCCAGAGGCTATATTTTACCTGCTACTGTGCTGAATTTCATCTATTTGACATTTTGCAGAATGCTACTTTATTGTTATCTGTGAGAGAAAAATGAACTTTATTTTGTTTGGGACATGATTTTCGTTGTTTTTTTTTTTTTTTTTTTTTTTTTTTTACTTTCAGCTGAACTTAATCCAACAGATACAGATTGGCTAGTAGAAACACAGGAAGTTAGAAGGCTGAGGGTATGAATTTATGGATACAAGTCTGTCATGTCCATATGTTTATTTCATGGCTATACACTTTTTTGGAGCAGTCAGGGCTGCCACAGAATAATACAACAGCTCCTATCATTTCTTAAAAGACTGTAGTCAAATTAATTCCAATTTTCTGCTCTGTCCAGATTGGTTCATGATGTTTTTATTAATCATTTGATCCTAAAGGGTTTGTACTTTTATTTATATACATATTCATTATGAACTATTTATGAAGTTAGTATAGACAGAGTTGATTTATTGGTTTTCAAATAAACTTGTTTGCAATCTGTTATGGGCTGAATTGTGTCCCTCCCTTAAATTCACGTGTTAAACCCTTAACTTCCAGTACTTCAGAATATGACTATATTTGGAGGTGAGTTCTTCGAAGAAACCAAATGTGCAAACACCTTGATCTTGGACTTCTAGGGTCCAACTGTGAGAAAATAAATTTCTATTTAAGCCACCCAGTCTGTGGTGTTTTGGTATAGCAGCTCTGACAAACTATTACACAATCTTTCTGGATTCATCATAAGGCAGTGTTTCCCTGAAGAAGATTTGAGAAGGAATTCTTTGTCAGAACGCACATTTGTCCTTGAAGCAGGAAAGAACAGAATGAAGTCAGACTTATCTGCAATTCCAGAGAGCAAAAGGATCTTCCCTTTTGCCTTTTTTCCAGCCAAATCACCACTAATTACTTGTGGTGCTGAATTTATTTTGGGAATTCTTGTCAAGTGCAGCTTTGGAGAGAGTGAGCAGAAAAAATGAAGCAAAAATAAAGAGAGAAACAAGGTTAAAAGAGTAATTCCTATTCACTTGAAATGCTTAGTATTTGTATTATTGTTTTTTTCCAAATACCTTAAAGATTAAAATGTCTAAATTTTGGGGAAAGTAACTTTGGTTTGTTTGAACTATACCTTAAAATAGACATATCAGCCTAGATCATCATGACCAGTTCCTCTTTTTCTACCAAACTCTTTCATTCTTAGTTCTTACTTCTTTCCAAACTTAAACTCTGAATTTCTAAATCTGTCATTTGAGTCCCCAGCCACCTATTCCCATTATCATTTTGTGTGTGTTAGAATGAAGAAGTTTACACCTATGCATTTGTAGTGAGCTGGCCAAGTATTTAGGCAAGGGCTGGCTAAACCATTGTGCCCTTAACATGTGGATTTTGTCACATTCTTATTTATTTTTCTTTTAAAGCCAATGTCCTTGTACATAGGAGTTAGGAGCTGTTTCTTCCTGAGGCTTTTTGGGGAAAAAAACACTCACCAATTTAATAATATCTAGGGCTGCTTAAGAGAAGAATTAGAATTCATAATTAATCGTCCTCACCATTTCATTTCCATAGGATGCACAGAAATATTGATGAAGGCTGCATTTGCTAAAGCCATTCAACTATCAAAGGAGGCTTTCTTCTTTCCTTCATTTCCATAAAGAAAGAGCATTGGGAGGGGAATAAGATGAACTAAGGAGATATTCTAATTCCAATATTCAGTAATTGTGGGTATTTGAGAGCTCCTCATTTTCCTCATTTTAAAATGAGGATGGCAGTACTTTACAGAGCTAATAACAGTGTGAAATAAAGTTATGTATTTTATGTGAAGACATTTTGCAAAACTTGATACACTAATGAAATGTTAGCTATTTTACCTGATTGATTCCCATGCCCTACTATTCTGTATTTTTGTAAAACATTGACAACTGATATAGGGTCTTCATGGAGATTTAGAGGGAAGTGAGTAACTCACACACACAAAAAATACACATACTTTGCTGAAGGTTGACATAGTGAGAAAATACTGATGAGCCTTTTCATTATAATGTTTTGTGCCTTTGGACACTGTCAGTCCATCGTAGGGATGATTTTTATCAAATTGTTTCTCTTCATTCTCCTTGCTGGCAAGTGTTTTTGAAGAAATGGACTGTGTAGGACACATCTTAATGCCCAAAGCCCTGGTAGTCAGCTATTTATATTACAATAAAAGATGATTTTTTCTAAGCAGAAACTAACCCCATTTATGAATCTAACTGATGTTGTATCCTCTACTAAATTGTAAGTTTCTTTAGAGTTTCATTTCTTTTGTATTCTTGGCACCATCTGGAAGTCTCAATAAAGTATGTGACCAATTAATCCATCATTTTCTTTATACATCTTAAGAAGCTTTGATATTTCTTTTGATGTATCTGTTAGTCTGTCAAAAGCAACGGAATATCCTAAAGAAAATGCTATTTATGAGACATCTATGACCCTGAAATGGAAAGATCCACCTCTAAGTGGCAGTTTCAGTAAACACTCAGTGAAAACACAAGTTTCAGAATGTCTGGAGCCATGAGGCCCAGCAGTTGCTCATCTAAGATGGCCAACTGGGCCTACAAAAAAAGCCTATAAGTCTCTATTTACCCATTGTGACGTGGCCTTTGAGCAGCCCGCGCGTGGGAGTTTCCATGGAAACTCCGGCCTTGGAAAGTGCCACCCGGTACCCCCCTTTCTTCTTCTGCTTTCCGCCTTACTTAAGCCTCTGCCCTGCTGCCAATAAACGAGACTTGATCAGACCTTTTGTCTTGTCTCCATTTCTTGTGTCTCCTGCCTCTCCCATTTCCCACTCCCTCTTCCAGGGTCCACGTTGACTACCCCGCGGGTCGGGAGAAGTGGCGCCCAAACGTGGGGCTCTGGACACGGGGGATCCAGTGAGGAAGAAGACGCGAGGTTGCCGGTACTTGTGAAACGAAAGTAAATTCCTTCGGCCGCTGCGGGAGCCTGCCGCATGGGAGCAGAAGGTGAGTGCGTCTGAATATGGGGCAGGAATTAAGTCAGCACCAGCTTTATGTTAAGCAGCTAAAGGAAGCCTTAAAGACACGAGGAGTAAAGGTTAAAGGTCATGATTTGTTTAAATTTTTTGATTTTATAGAGGACATTTGCCCCTGGTTCCCTCGAGAGGGCACAATTGATATAAAAAGGTGGAAAAGGGTTGGTGATGCCCTCGAGGACTTTTATCAGACATTTGGACCTGAAAGGGTTCCAGTCACTGCCTTTTCATATTGGAATTTGATTAGGGACCTAATAGATAAACATAGAGACTGTCCTAATGTTGTGGCGGCTATTGCCCAGACAGAGGAAATCCTGAAAGAAGGCTCTAAAACAGACCTTCGAGGGCCTCACCCTAAAGAAGAGGTGGACTTGATCTCCCTAGAAAGTGATAATGAGGAAGACCAGGTCCAAGAGGAGGTAACTCCCACAGAAAGTCAGGGCAAACCCCTTATAACCTGTAAACCAAAAGACAGACATAAGATATACCCTGAACTTCCCCCACCAGGAAGAGTTGAGGATAAGGAGAACTGTAAGCCAAAGCAATACCCTGTACTCAAATTGGCAGAAGGAGCCACACGGAATCCCAACCCCTCGGACGTAGATTGGGGAGACTTGGAGGAAGAGGTGGCCCGGTACCACAATCCTGACTGGCCACCTCCCTATAATGTAGCCTCCGCGCCCATTGCTATGGCTGTGGTGGATCCTAAGGAAGACCTCAAAGAAGAAATAGTTCAGTTTGAGGAACAGATTAAACTCGAAGAGCTTCGTCAATCTCTGATTATCAGGCTCCAAAAGCTCAGAACAGGGAATGAGAGGGTCTCTGATGTTAGAGTCCCCCAGGGAGATATCCATCCCCCGCAGCGGCCGGGACAGCATGTCCCAGTAGAGCAGCGCCTTGCTGATAAAAAGGAAGGGAGATTCCCCCTTACTGATGCCTTTCCAGTTACAGAGACCACTGACCCTCAGGGCCAAGCTTGGAGGCATCACACAGGGTTTGATTTTGCTATAATTAAGGAATTAAAGACAGCTGTTTCTCAGTATGGAGCCACAGCCCCCTACACCCTTGCCATAATGGAATCTGTAGCAGAG